>JANRGW010024190.1:0-32137 GCA_024733675.1 Psilopsiagon aymara
CCTTCAGGACCTGTGGATGGATTTCATCAGGTCCCATGGACTTGTGTACATTCAGGTTCTTAAGATGGTCTCGAACCCGATCCTCTCCTACAGTGCCCTGAGGTGTTCATTTCAATCATTTATCAGCAGTCCTGGCTAACCAGGGAGGTCCCAGTTGACTGGAGATTAGCAGTAGATGGGAAAGCACCTGAGGTGCTGACTGATGGAGCTGAACATGAGCAGCTTGTGCCCAGGCCGCCAAGAAGGCCAACAGCATCTTGGCCCCTGTCAGCAACAGCATAGCCAGCAGGGCCAGGGCAGTGATCTTCCCCCTGTACTGGGCACTGTTGAGGCTACATCTGTAATCCTGTGTTCAGTTCTGGGCCCCTCACTACGAGAGAGATATTGAGGTGCTGGAGCCTGTCCAAAGGGCAACAGAGGTGATGAAGAGTCTGGAGAGCAAGTCTTATAAGGAACAACTGATTGACCTGGGCTTGTTTAGCCTGAAGAAAAGAATGCTCAGGAGGACTTACCATTCTCTGCAATGACCCAAAAGAAGGTTGTAGCAAGGTGAGTACTCGCCTGTTCTCCCAAGTAACGAGTGATAGGTTGAGAGAAAAAGGCCTCAGACTGTGCCAGGGGATGTTAAGATTGCATATTCTGAAAAATTTCTTTCTAGGAGCATAGTTTAGTGATAGACTTGGCAGTTAGGTTTGCAGTTGAACTCGATGATCTTCAAGGTCTTTTGCAACGTAAATGGTTCTATCCTCTTCTCTTTCCTTTTCCTTGCTTCTCTTCTCTTCCCTTCCCTTCCCTTCTAATTATTTCATTTCTATCCTGTGCTTTGCTACGAGAGCCAGTCTTCTAGAGGCCTGAGACCTTTTATGCCTGTAATTTTATGCCATGGAATCTGGGCATACCAGGACCTGGAGACAGATTGATATGGAACCTGGCATTACTGCTTAGGGCTCAGCAGACACAGTACTGTCAGCTGAAATCAAGGAGAAGCCTCTGCCCCGCAGCTGTTGAGCAGTCTTGCTGAGCCTCTCTTTATGCATTCAGTACCCAATTCCCAAATGCAGAGAAAAGTCGTGATCCTGTGCTGGGAAGAGAGAAGCAGCCAGAACTATTGGGAACGAGATAAAGTCTTTGTCAGCCCCTCAGGAAACCCATATCTGAAATGACCAGCTTGGCGTTTGTAGGATGGCAGCCAAAACCACATAAAATTTACTGCAAATCAATGTATTATTGCACAGCTATATCTTTCCAGTCCTAGTAGAAGTATCAAGCTGCTATGACCCTGGTTTACAACAGTAAGGTAACACAAAGCTTAAATTAGAGCATTTTTTTTTTTCCAGTTTGGATCAATTTATCTACAATAGAAGAATCTGTGAACTTTTCTCTCTATAATATGTAGAAATTGTTTTTAATATTATTGCATTTCAGCTTTCTGAATACACCCAACCATTCTTCTGCTTCAGCTGCTTTTCTCAGAGCAGATAAATATTTGTAACAAGTAGAGCTGTGTGAGCTAGCAGGGGGAGAAAAAGAAAAAAGACTCAAAAAGAGACAAAAAACTGGCAAGCAAGTTCTGTTTCTTTGAAAACTCGCCAACACCATGAATCCTGTGAGAGCTTAATTAAAATGAAAAGCAAATTTTCAAAGGGAGAAAACAAAATAAGCTTTTTTAATGGTCTATTTTCGTTTTGAGCTCAGAAAATCTCTTTCTCTTTTTCAGCTGGTTTCCCCAAAACATAAATATTGGCAGCTTTAAGGTTTGTTTTTCATTCTCTTGAGCAACAGGCAGTGAGTTCAAAAGCTTTTTCCAGTCAAGCTTAGAGCATTTGCTCACCAGAGCTTGGATTTCTGACACAAGTAGTGAGTTTAGAACAGTAAGTGCTACTGTGAAATTAAAGTTGCATTTCAAGGGAATGATGATTAAATGGTAATGTATTCACTTTCCTCATAATTAGAGGAACATGTTTTCTTCAGCCACAGCAGTACATAAGGGTCAAGGTCAACCAAACCCTACACAACCCCTTAAGCTCACTTGATCAAGGGTTATTTCTGCAGCCAACCTCACACAAAAAGCAAATTTCTTAACCACCTTGTTTTCATCTGCTAATTGAACAGCTGAGTGCTGCTTTGACATGAGCCTAGATCAGGACTTGTGTGTCTCAGACTTACCTGCTCCAGTCATCTGCTGTTAAGATACTGCTAGTTGGTATTTCAGAGCTTTAGAGACAGAAATTGCTGGAACTTGGAGTGCTTTATTGGATATTCACTATTCATGGTAAAAATGCAAGTGCCCCTTCAGTCCAAAATAAGAACAATAACAAGCCAATATTTCAGTGTTATTTTTTTTCAATCTGAGTGACAAAAAGGGTCATATATATCCATTTACTTAGCCATCTCTTGAGTATTTTGACGCTGAAATATGGAAACTTGCACATTAAGTATTGATGCAAACACAATTCAAAAATCCATTCTGACTTCAGAGGAGTAAATCAACAAATTATTGCAATTGCTGTTTCAGGTTTTCAAAAGCTTTGCATATACGTTATACTTTTCACACTCATGGCATGTCCAATGTCAAAGGGAGAGGCCACTGTCATTGAATATTTGATGCAGTGTTTGATCTTCTGATTTAAACAATGCAATGTAAGGGCTTGTATTTCATAGAGAGTTACATCCCACCAAAGGAAGAGTGCAAAATCTGATCTTACTGTGATATATTACTGTATGTGATATTGCACTCCAGCAGATCAGCTAGTAGGTACACATATGCGTGGTCATTTACATGTCCAATCTTAGACACAGTAATTAGCAGTAACAGGGTCTCTTTCAAATTGAAGACTCGGGACCTAACCCCATGAACTTTTCTCTCCAGACAGCACTGCTGTGTTCATTCAGAGTTCCTTTAAATTGCTTTTAAATCAATGTACTTTCCTGTGCACTGCTTGCCAGTCCTATATGTGGTGAACATCTTTCCACTAACAGTAGAAAGTGCTGCGCATGTGATTTTTCTTCCAGGGGTCATTTATTGAACAAAAATCTGTCTAGAAGACTAGCTTAGGATTTTAAAAACATGGTTTGTGCTAGACTTATTTTAAATATTGATGGTAAGATTTAGTCAAGGTTGTCTGAGGATAACAGTGGCTTATGCAACAGCACTATGTGCCAATCAATTTCTCTATTTCATAGGGAATCTTTTTGTTACTGGTGCAAAGACCAGCCCATTCTTTCCCCATTTATTTGTAATTTGACCTGGGTACTTAATGAATTATGAAAATGGGCAGAAATTAGTTCATTGTCCCATAAAGGAAATACATTTCTAATTAAAAACCATGAATATGGGTCACGATTTGCAGAAGGAAGCATAAGTCAAGCATCATTCTTCTTGGTTTGTTCCAGGTCACTGTGTTTCTCTGCCTGGCTGCAAAACACTAATGGATCATCATGATAAAAATTCACTTTTGCATCCATCTGTTACATTGCACTTTTAATGTCTATTTTACTTAATGTATCTTGATGCTATCTCACTCCCAGTTGCAGACACAACACACTTTATTAAAATAAAATGTTATCCTTTTTGGTCCTGAAAATGGGAGCAGAAGTTGTAGACAGTTTTCACTGCAGCATATTTTTATTGCACTGGCAGTTTTATGCTTTAGCATGTGAGCATAATAAATTCATTCCAGACAATCTTCAACTGCAGATTTCTCTGTTTTCTGGAATCTGTGGAGGGTCCCTCTAATCAGAGTTGTTTTTATTGACATGAACAGAGAGCTTCTATGGCAAAGGACTTAAAAAAAGGCAAAGTCAGTGGGGAACTTTTTCATGCTTCAAGGAATATTGAAGATGGCTACATCGAAAGGGAGCTGGAAATGTTTTCCTGATAAAATGGGGCCTAAGCAGGTGTCTTCTAATATAAGCATCATTTGATAACCAGTGAAGGACAAGACATTTTGGACTATTCTGGCATTCTGTTGTTAAAGAGAAGATATTGAACAGGGAAAAAGACATGCAATAATAAATGTTGAAAAGAAAATATTGATAGAACATGTATCCAGAGCAGCTGATCTAATGCAGCAATTATCAACTTTTCTTCTGAATCTGATAGTCTTGTAGCTCAACTGTTTTCAAACAGCCCATGATATAAGCATAAACAGTAGATAAACATGCATTACTAATAGGTTAATGGCCCTGGTAGAGGTTACCGTCCCTAGTTTGGGATATTGGCTCCAAGAGCTTTCAGTTCAGGTGTTAGGTGGATGAAGTGGGCTGAGAGGTAACAGCAAGATAAACCTGACAAAGGTAGTAAGCACAACAGTTATAATTACCAGCCACCCACCTAGTGCTTTATAGATTTTGAGTGATTTATATTTGTACACCTTTCTGTGGTGTCTCTTCTGAGCAAATTACATGAACTTTTAAATCTGTATGTTCTCTGAATCACCTATCACAGTGCCTGACACCTTAGCAGCTTACAGTAATACACCCAAGGCACTCCTTGAAAAGCTGTGGGGTAGGAGGATGTAATAAACAGACTGCTCGCAGTGACTGAGTTTGTGGCAGTGCTGTTCATGTGGTTCCTGTGAGTCAAGGCATTTCTCAGCTCTTCATCTCAAGTTTGTGGACTTGGGTTGCCATTGTATGCCCTTCAGGCTCATACAGAGCCCCTGCACCTGACAGCTGTGACATGCCTTGTGTTCTTCATGCAGGGTTCTGGAGGCTTACTTGGAAAACCTTTCATTGAGGGCCCATCCTTTGGAAATCCTAGTATGCTAAACTGCCTTTTATTCCTTGGAGAGGTAACAGTCACTCAATTCAAAACTCTCTCCTCCCTTCCCCCCCAAAAAACCTGGCTTTACATTAGGAAGTTTAGTAGAATTGAGGCTCCTAAGCCAACAAGTTTCCTGTACTACCTGAACATGAGGTAGAACTTCTTTACTCTGAGGATGATTGAGCACTGGAATTGGTTGTCCAGAGCAGTTCTGGAGTCTCCTTCCCTGCAGATATTCAAAAGCCATCTGGACACAATCCTGAGCAACATGCTCTAGGAGACCCTGCTTGAGCAGGGAGTTTGGACTAGACGACCTCTGGTTGATGCCTTCCAACCTCAGCCATCCTGTGATTCTGTGAACTTCTTCTGGAAAATCAGCCACAAACAGAACATGCAGCTGAACTTATTGAAGCTTTTCTGTCAGGGTTAGCATAAAAAAATTAGCATTAATTTGGTTAGGCAGGGGAAGAGAGCAGCATCTGGGCTAATAGTGAAGGCATTCACCCAGGATCAAGAAAGCTAGTTTGCAAGCCTCTGCTTCAAAGAACAATTTCCCTGAATTATATTGCATACATCTGGGAGAGGAGATCCTTTACTTCAAGGTGAATGTCCCAGCCAGAAAGCTGTAGGCTTGTACTCAAGTCTATGATTCTTTCTATTGTCTTTCTCAAGGGATATTTAATTACATCTGTGCAATCAGGGACATTTTCAAGGCAAAGGATGGAAAATGTCCCCGTCCATCCACAGATTTCCTTAAATTGTGAGGTTTGCATTCTCCTGGTAGATGAGAGCTGTGGCTCCACTTTCCTTGGGAGGAAGGTGCATTTCCTTCTTCTTCTGTGAATTTAACTGGGTAACTTTTACTGAATAAGAAAAGTCATGAGACTATTTTTCCTGTCTTACAAAGCTTTGGCTGACTCAGTGACAGTTTCTGGATCAATGGCATTGGGCACCTAACTGCAGAAAGAGGCTTAGGGATGTGAATCCTGAGCGGTGGGAAGCAGCAGCACTCAATCCAGGCTAAGGGACCTATATGTAGGACACATATTTTACCTCCTGCACAGTGTGACCTTTGGGCAATCTGACTATAGGCAGCTTAATTTTTTGATGCATGCTTAACCAATCCATCGTTTTTTGAGCTTAGGGTTGTCGCTTGAGGACTTTGAATCCCATTAAGCTTCCACACACCTAAAGGTTAAGATTCATGAGGCTGTGATTCATCCTGTTCTTTCTGGAGCTGCTATTAAGGGAAAAAGCAGTGGTTGGAAAGGGCTGTTCCTTCAAACTTCTAGCAAATAGAATCTAAATAAAGCAAAGAGTCATCACCCAGTCAGACAGATGCTGGGGAAAGTACTGAGACAGATGGCCTATGAGGCAGATTTTGCAGATTCACCTGGTCTTCTTCAAGTACTCCCACACTCAGGGGACTGCCTTTGCTGAATGAAACACAGTGCCAGTGCGATCTCTGTCTATCTGTCCTGATCAAGAAGGACCCCTTGGCAACAACAAGTGTAAGATAAATAAGATCAGATTAAATATAAACAAGAAGCAGCCATGTTATCTCTTAACACTTTTAAAGTTACTGCCCCAGAAGAATGGGGAGCAATCTTGGGTGCCAGACATCAGACAAATATATAAATAGCTTTTGGTGCAGAACCTGAATCCAAACCCAGACTTTTCCCTCACCTATGACCATGAACATTTATCAGCTTTGGACAGAAGGGAAGCACTTCAAAGTTTCATGTGCAGGTGAGGTGCACATTTTCATCTGCTGATTTTACACCCTTTTGAATTTCCCTTGAATAAAAACATTTCTGATGTTATAAGGCAGAGTCATGCAGTCCTGTCAGAATAGGTGCCGTGCATCACTTGTTCTGAAAGTCAGCATTTGCATTACATTAAAACCAATAAACCAATTGTCATATTTTATTTTAAAAGCACCTTTCCCAGAGTACTAGGTTCTAGTCTCAGGAGCATAATGCCTACAATTACAACACAGCTTGAAAATCTGACCACAGCGACTTGCATACACTTACTGGCATAGTGATCTGAGATTTCAGGTTATGCAACGTTCATATACACAGTAGTGTTGAAGCTGGCTTTGAACTGGAAAAGGATTAAATAAGTCAGTCTCATTTCTTCACAAAACCCCAGGCTCCTTGTGATGTTACTAGACTGTCTGAGTCACAGCTTCATATTTATAAACCATTGCTAGTGTTTTCACACATTTCAGAATAAAAATAAATGTATTGTAAAGTCATTTGTTCAAGGAAATTCACCATCTCTAAAGCACATATTTTTGTAGTTGTCAATTGAAATTTTGCAACAAAAGGCTGGCAAGTTTTCTGCTTTTTCTAAGTTGTTGTGGGTATCGTTGTTTGGGGTTTTTTAACAGAAGGTTGGTCTGTTCTTGGTTCTGAGAAGTTTTTTAATTGAACTGTAATTTTTCTGTTCAAAGAATATGTTGATAAAGATGCATTTTCAGCACTTAATAAAATTAAACTTAGAATCATTTCCTCTAAGATATTCCAATCCTACGCAAAAATAAAAAATATCTTCTCATTTCGTATTGCGAATTTCATTTCATGCAGTAACTACAATAGCATAAACCTGTGCTTCAGAGATGCTGCAGTTCCTTCTAACAAATGGCTGTAAAATCAATTTGTGTAAATTCTGAAATGTACTGGGAAAGAAACTATGGTTTATGAATCTGAAGGTATGATTCAGTCAGCCCATTAGTATCACAAGGAGACTAAGGTTTTATGAAGAAACTGAATCAGTATTCTTCAGCACTTTGAAAATGTAAAGAATAATGAAAGTGATGATTACTTGTTGGCTTTACTATTAAAAATGGGAATTAATACCTGAGTGAAGTAAATGTATTCTGGAGTAATTGCGTGAGAGAGTCCACAGGTAAGCTAAAAGCCTAATAGTGGAAGCCTCTAATTTCATAATCTGAATAGTTTGTGGAGCTTGAAAATTGCATCATCATCTGCAGTCTCCTTTAACAACACTTACCTGACTTGCAGAATTAGGTCAGGGATGTCTGATAAATATAATTTTGAGAGGGAGACAGAATTAAAGACCAAAGCATTTAAAAATTATTTGCTACTGTACTTAACATTTAAGGACTTGATCCACACTTCCTTAGAGTCCATGAGGGCTCTATGATGCCTCTAAAGGAAAGATATTAGGCCTATGCCCTGTAGAAAAAAAATAATAAAGACTCTTCTTCCTCTTTCTATCTCTTAATCGATCCTGAATTCCTGTCTGTCTTTTGTTCCTGCTGCAAGGATTAGTGGAGTATGTCCACTTCCCAAAAGACTACAGTTTGGTCTTCTGGAACTGTCTTGAATCACCAAGAAACCCCTGAGTCTTGCTGGTGTTCAGCCACTTAGATTAAGAAGAGAGAATTGACTAATTTCTGCAAGATTACTGTGGCCATTAAGAAGAAAAAAAAATACCAGTACTGTTTCAGGATACCAGTATTGTTTCAGTCACATTTAAATAGAAAGGATAATCACAACTGCTGGTCCAGTCAAACGTTTCTACTGTCTTGAGTTCCCCCCAAGGATTTAGGAAAGGGAACATAGTTTGCAGACTATGGTTGGCTGTAGGAATGAATGGCATGCCAAAGTGTTAATTAACTTGTGGATGAGATCTGCTAGTACAGTAGTTCTGAGTAGTGCATTAGTCAACACCAGAAACCTTGAAAACTAAAATAACAAGCTGTCAAGGGAGTTTTGACATGCCTTGGGTTAAACAGAAGCTTATAAAAGATTTTCAAGATTACACTTCTCTGTTTAGGTACCTAAATCCCATGCTGGGCATCAAAGCCCTTTTTGGATTTTGCCGTAGGTATTTTCATTCATTGGGAGATAGTATGCAGTCCTTAAGATACAGCAGTTCATGCGTTTGAATTTTATTAGCTAACTTTTTGAAATGATTATCTGATCCAACTGTATTGATAGAAAACATATGCTTCAGGCAATACCATACCATTCACAACCAGTGAGCTTTACAGACACCAAACATTACACCCAGATAAATCTCAAGTATTTAGTGTGTACAGTGAGTAGCTGACTTCATTTCTCAACTGCCGCAGTTATTCATTATAAGGATATTATTAAAAATAATTTTGAACGATTTATGAAGCTCATATAGATTCAGTGTAATGTTGATAAAATATTGTCATCTTACTGCAGAGAGTAGATGTGGCCCCAACTTCTGCAAGCAGAATTAGTTATTTTAACACCAAAAAAAAAATCTCGGCACAGAAGACTTCTGTATGCTTTTAACGACTCAGTAGAGAATGACTGCCAAAATCTGAACAGCTATCACTCCCACTCTGCTTAACTGACCTTCTGAGAAATCATTCCCGCTCTAGCAATTGTGCTTTTTTGGGTTGCTTGGTTGGTTGGTTATTGTGCTAGCTTCTCTATGCAAAGCCTTAAAGACACTCCCAAGTCACCAAAAATTTTCGGTTGTAGCTTACTAAATATAAACTTTTCTTAAACGCCAATACTTCCAAAAATATTCCCCAGCCAAACACATACACTGGTATCTCTAGTTGCCTTTGTGCCATGAATGTTTTCTGTGGAAAATCAATTCAACCAGCAGGCTGAGCAAAAGAGGTTTATCTGCCTGCTAACTCACACCATCTGAAAGGCCATGTTCAAAACAGCGCTTTGAGTGATGTGCTCAGGTTGAAACCTGTTTCCAACTTTTGAGCACCCTACTCATCTCCTATCTGCATCTTAACAAATGTGAAAGCGGCTCCTGCGTGAGTACAGCTAAATCTGGCTCTGCTCACATATTTTCTGCATCAGAGCCTGAGGCTATTAACCAAAGTGCCAGGAACAGCGGGATTTACTTTCTGAACTGATCATGCATAAAACCAAGAAGTTGCTGTCCACTGACAGTGCCATGGTACTGAGTGCTAAATTTTAACACCAGCTCTGAAATGAAATAATTAGGGGCTCCCAGCAGCTGGGGGGATGCATGTGGGGCCCTACAACTTTCTGCTGGAATATTGCTGTGATTTCTGAGATTTCTAATTGCCTAATTAAGCCAGAAGGTGTACCTATGCCAGGCTGTGCTGCTTAACATATGCTGTATAACAGTCTTAATTTATTTAATTTAAATATAGAGTATTTTTTAGATAATATCCAATATTAGCCTTAGCCTTATCTTCCAGCACTTTGTTTTAGTTCTAGTATTGCTTCCCAAATTGAAGAGCTAATTATCTTCCCTGTATAGCCATTACAGATTCTGTTCAGCTTGCCAGGAACCTTGTTTTTTAGAAACTAAATTAGCTGCTGGAATCCTTTGCTCTCAGATTTTTAAAACATCATCACGGTTCTCAGGAGCCCTTCCAACTCCCCAGTGCCACCCTTGCACTAACAAAGAAACCCAACAGAGACCCAATGGCATGGTGTTTTCATCTAACTAACTTGCCTCTTTCTCCGCATTCCTGCATTTGGTAATAAGCACACTGGACATTTTTGGACAAAACATTGGTAATTTCTGTTCATGTCATTCTCCAACAGAGATTTTTCCTCAATCCTGTTTCCGTTCAGGGGTTGTCAGTCTCGAGTCCCATGTACTGCCTGGAGTTTATGATCCTTATTCTGAGGAGGAAGTTCAAAGAAATCTGGATCACACACTTGCAGATAGTGGTTCATAATGTATCCAAACTAAAATAACATAGGACATGTTTTATTTTACTTTTACTTAGAATCAGAAACATAGAATGGTTAGGGGTGGAAAACAACATAGGATCATCTAGTTCCAACCACCTGCATAGGAAGGGGTGCCTCACATTACACCATGTCACCCAAGGCTCTGCCCAGCCTGACCTTGAACACTGCCAGGGATGGAGCATTTGCCCCCTCCTTGGACAACCTGTTCCAGTGCTTCAGCACCCTCACAATGGAGAACTTCTTCCTTATATTTAACCTGAAGTTCCTCTGTTCAATTTTAAACCCATTGCCCCTTGTCCTATCACCACAGTAGCTCATGAAGAGCCCCTCTCCGGCATCCTTATAGGATATTGGAAGGACATAGGAAACCCCTTCAGATACTGGAAGGCTGCTAATGAGATCTCCATGCAGCATTCTCCTGGCTAAACAACTCTTAGCCTATCTTCATCTGGGAAGTGCTCTAGCCCCTTTATTACCCCAGTTGCCATCTTGCCCCTTCAACTTGCTCTGACTTGCAGGGAAGATGAAGGATGGTTCTGGTTTAACTTTTTTATTTTCACTCCAATGTCAATAATTGATTTGCCAGGAATATTGTTTTACGTTCTTATCCTTCTAACATACAGGTTAATGATGTCATCAAAAGCCATCCAAGCCAAAAGAATAACACTGTAGAGCCAACCATTTTTCTGCCATTTGTTTTAAGAATAAAACGGCTTTCATTGACCAATCATACTACACATGCTGTTGCAAAATGTATAATTCTGAAGATAAAGCTGACCAGATTTGACTACTCCACTCTCCCTCTGTTGTATCAGCTGTATAAGTACATATGTATATGATCACAATGAGCTGGGATAAAGTGATTCATCCCTGAAAACTGCAACTCATGAAACTGAAACTGTCAAAAGAGAAATAAACACTTATTTGTTATTAATGTTTGTATCATTAAAATTCATCTAAACAATGCAACTTGTAACAAAGACTTGAACACATGCATAGAATACTTCACCATTACAGCTACACACCTTTCCAGCCAACCATAAGCATCATTTGCGCATATTGGTAGTTCTTTCTAACTCAAGACACTTTTAAAGCTTAAGACATAGCAGTGGTAGATTGTCCTTGGTGATTATTTCAACCCAAGTGGAATGCAAATGTCTTGGCCACTTTCTTGGTCACAATGGGCTTCATCATAACCCCAGAACAGCCTCTCCTTGCTTGTATTTTAACTTCATAAGCACCACCATCAACCAACTAGGCAGGTCTGACTTCTCTGTGTGTGCCACAGTATCTGTTAGAGCGGAGTCTTCCTAAACTGAATAATGTCACCTTATTGCTTGTTGCGTTGCTTGTCTTATCATCAGTTTGCATTGCCCCAAAAGCAGAGCATCCTTTAAAAATCAGCAAACCCAGTGCTATTTCTTTTAAGAAAGAAAAGACAGTGGTTCATATTTAATCATGGTTTATTATCTGTCTACTGTGGGTTTTATACTCTCCTGCCATTGAAGCATCAGAGTATTTTACACGTAAAAGGGTTTGGCAATAGATTAATTCTCAAAGGACCTTATGGAGCTTCTGGGTCTGCTCCCTACTATTATAGTCAATAGCCAGGATTTCCAAAGGGCCTGTGGGCTTAGGTGCTTTACTGTCACTGAAATTGAATGTAATTTTTGCACTTTAGTCCTTCAGGTTGTTTTGAAAGTCTCTTCCCTTACCCTTTCTAGCAAAGAGAAAAGCTGTGACAAGCATTGTGCAGCACAGAAAGTATTAGTGGATGAGGATTTTCTTGTGTGCCTCTATCAGCTTTTGCCCTTAAGTTTTCCCTCACCCTTGCTATTCTTGTGCCTGTGGAGGGCATGTGGTGAGAGAAATTAAATTTGTTCCTTCTCCACAAATGGGAAAGTAATGCACATTCCTAAGGCTTTTCCCAAGGGAGGTGCTGCTTGCACCTGAAAAGGGGTCCACTGCTCCCCATGCACATCCTTTGAATACCTCTAGCCCCACTCTAGCCTAAAGAGTTAGGAAGAGAAAGGATAGCAAGTCCCTAATAAACGATTTTAGGCTATCTATCTGTTGCCAGTGGCAGATTTTGTGTACACTTAAGCAAACAGTTTAACAGCACACAACAGCACTGCACATCACATCAGGAGAGGAACAAACCATATTCTATTTAAGCTGCAGGGGGATATGCAGATAGGAAGAATGTAATTACCAGAGCAGTAATTTAGTCAGGATGCTAATACTCCTAATCTTGCCAAAAAAAAATCCGCTTGCACCCTCAAGGGATATTAATGAACAGAAGTGGTTAAAACCTCAAATTTTATGTCTTGTTTCAAAGATCAACACAGTTGTTCTGGACTAGACAGTGTAAAACTTTCCATAAAACAAAATGACAAACAAATCGTTATTTGATTTTATATCCACAAGGAGCAATAAACAGAGAGGCCTCACAGCTTCTGCAGCGTCTGAGCTATTCTAACAATTTCAGAACTGTAGCATGTAAGTGGTAAAACATCTGTTCAGTGTGGAGGGTTGTATATATTCTTTGCAGTTGTTTTTGTCATCTCTGCCTGATAAATAGTTTTGGGGCTCCCACTGTATAGAAACGCCTAAAAGGAGAGTATATTTTTTCAATGTCTTGTTTGACTCTTAAAAGTGACACTATCACGTCTTTGGGCTCGTTTCCACTCCTTGGTCTCAATATTTTTGAACTGTTTGAAAAGATTTTTATTTTAAAATATTACGGTGAATTTTATGGGTAATAGATACCACATGCCACGACTCTACCTTAGTCCTGAATCTTTTGACATGATGTTTCAAGAGTTAGTATAGTTATCTACATAGGCAAACCCTGAAGTTGTATGCAAATTTAAGAAGCCTATGTTGCTTGTAGGGCTGGAGAACAGATTCAATGTTCTTGGTTGACCATATTATACAAATACAAACACAGCTTTCAAAAAAACCCAGATTTGGAACTGGAAATACTATCAGAGCTGCCCAAGGTCTTCCTACCTGACCAACTTCAGTTTCTCTGAAAAGGGGTATTTTAGGTTGGCCATTGGTTTCATAGAAGTCTAGAGTTTATGTTTTGGTGACTACAGAACCTGAGTTTCTGTGACATTTCTTTAAGGCATAAATGCAATTAGTTAGTGTCACCTATTGACACTATTGAAAATTGTCTTCACTAGACTAAAGTAATCTCACTCCTAATCCAGATTTTATGCATCATAATTGTAACAATTGCATTTTCAAATGGCAAACTATGCTATACAGATTAGTAAAGAGGGAGAACTTGTATTAAAAATTGTTTAACTTTCAAGTGAGGAACCTCAGCATTTTAGTGAATTAATGAGTTTTCCTCACTTTTCTCATTCAGATCTCATTTTACATTCACCTCAAATAGAAAACGAAAATGGAGAGAAAGAAAACATTATCTTTTAGTCTCAAAAAGAACTTTTTACCTAGAAAATGTGAAATAATCAATTCCTTTCCAAGAGTCTTTATTGCCCTACCAAAAGCCTCCCAAAAATAAAGCAAAATTCAACAGCCTGAAGAAGGGAAGTACATGCAGAAAGGATTGCCATAGTTGCCACATAGATTTCTTTTTCACAATGCTCTTGTACTAGCAATACAGTTTGCATGGCTATAAAGCGTAATACTACACGCTGTAGCAGACTTCCTTGCTTCTGCAACAGGCACTAGTGACATATGTTATGTCACTTGAGACAGATGAATTAAACTTATGTTGCTATTTGGAAGTTGTTCAAATCTATCTGAATTGTTTACAGAAGGGAAAAAACTTCTTGCAATAAATTTGTGGAGCAATATATTGCTACACAGGATAGACAGGATCTGTCTTAGTTTCTCCCCTGGAATATGAAAATATATAGTTCAGCTGCTTATAAAATCTCGGGCTCTCTTCTCTCAGGATACTCATTGCCTTGCACATGTTACTGTTTGTTATTTATTAATTGCAATTTCCTAACAAGGGCATTACTTAACAGTGTGGGAGCAAGTTTTCAATATGAGATTGACCTGTGACTTGCAGGGGTGAAAAGCTAATGAAAACAGCAGGAGTAACCAGGGTGAGAGGGGGCTTTTAAAACTCTCACGCTTTTAAAATCCTCTCTGAGTAAAATTAATTCACTGACCCTTTTCACCTCTGCAAGCTGCAGTGATAGCAAACAGATCACAGGTAAAAGAGAAAAATATTTTCACATATTCTGAATTATTTTGTATACAGATCATGTATGTTTATGTAATCTGGGCATATCATATTTCAGTGCATCTAACACAGAGCCTCTCTCAGGTAGGAAACCTGAAGTCTCAGAGGCTCCTCTTGATATGGTTGCACTCAACTATTTTTTTTTCTGAATTTTTCTTGGCCAAAAAAATAATCTTTCTAATTTCAAAAGAAGTGGGACTAAAGTACAGAGTGATGAGAGGATGTTTTTAGGCCAGTTTCAGTGAGAGGAGATTTTAGGATGGGAATGTTGTGAAGTAATTTCATTATCTTTTGGGAATCTGACAGACTGCTAGAAGTGGTAGTCAGGCTATAGGCAGACCCTCATGCTGATGATGCTTCAGCTGAGCAAGAGAAGCAGCTCCTACAATGTGGGAAAGGAGGAGAACTAACTGGTACAACGCTCAAATGTACAGAGCAGATGAAAACAACCACCAGTGGGACAAGACTCATTTAACCTGAATATATATCCATCATGCCACTCTCACTGTCTTCTAAAGAGATTTCTATACTGCTCTGAGCAAAATATCAAGCTATTTTTCTTGGAAGCTAATTTCTCATCTTTCTCTTGTCCTCCAGCACCTTACTAACACTATTTAAATACACTAGGATTCAGACTGGTAAAGTTACTGTGAAAATGGATCCAGTCAGAGTAATTGAAACAAAAGAAGTCAAGGACTTCCAGTAACCAGTCTGCTTATTTTTGAAGTTTAACATAGGATATAAAAACAGAAAAAAAAAAAAAAAAACCAAAACAAAGCCAACGACAGAAAAGTACACCCAGCACTAAAATGTGAAGAAAGTCAGTTATCTTTTAAAAGGTAGTCAAAGGTACTAATCCTATTTTCATCACTTAGCGTAATCCCCATGAACTAAATGGTCATTAGAGCACCTTTCTAACAGAAACTAATATGGGAAATAGCGACGCAAACCCATTTCTCTCCAGCCACAGTGAACACTGAAAAGCAAAGGGAAAAAAATAGCTTAAATCCTATTAGGACAATGATCCCTATACATTCCAGCCCAAGATTAATTCTTTCCCACAAGGGCATATAATACATGATTTCAACCAACTTTTCAAAAGAAAAGAGAAAGACGTTTTGAAGAAAAAGGAAAAAATCCTGGTTCCTTAAACCCACTAAATATATGCTTAACTTGTGCAATATTCAGCAAAGCAGAAGCATAAAATATACATCTGATTTTTAATCATCTGTTGATTAAGCTCTGATTTGCTGATTTGAAGAGTTCTACGGTATGCAGGCGTGTGAAAAAGAAAATAAAGTTGAAGGGATAGCTGTTTAAAAGGCCAAGTTAAACAAGATATAATTAGCCTTTTCACTCCACTTCAAAGCTTCCACGTATGGGAAGGGGTTTGGCAAGTAAGCTTTGGTGTCTCATTTAACTCGACTTTTTCTATGATCAACCCTTTTCTAATACGCCTAATTCTTCAAGATACTATAGGACAAATTCTGTTTACCAGCTTCAAAAAAATCACACTGGTACAATTTGGCCCAACCACTTTATAAGGATGAGCCATTCTTTTTCTTCTTGGACTTCATTGCTGGCATAAAATCTTTAAACTTGCAGACAGAGAACAAGCTTTAAGGCACTGTAAGAAAAGAAAAAGGCCCAAGACCATATACTTTGAATCTTTTATCTTAATATCTAATAATAAACCCACAGGTAATAACATGGCCTGGGAAAACTTATAGCTAGGTACTTAATTAAAAAGCAAGATCAAAGGTCATTGCTTCATTTAGAATACAAATCTCTCTTTTGAAACCATAAGGGAGAGGGCAGTGTTCAATAGCCTGAAATACAATGCTTTGGTTCATCGGTCCCATGCTAACCCTCCCGCAAGGTCACCATAGCTAGAATACACCAGACATGTCATCCCCCTCTAATGCTTGTTTAAGGACAGCATCTTGTGCTTGTGCTTTCTGAGCCTGATCTCACAAGCTGCATACTGATGCCAGCTGGAGGAAAAGCTGCAAAATCAGGGGAGTATGATCAGCATCAGGATGTTACTCAGGAAAGTGGAACTCCAGCAGATGCCGTGTAGGGGTGTGGAAGAGTGCTTTGCAATAGAAGTTATCTCCATAGGTTTCAATAGAAAATACTCTGTTTCTTAGACTTTTTTTATGCAACATAAAAGGGAAAGCTGGCCATGACACTGTTAAAAAAAATGAGCTTAATGGCAGATGCAGCACAGCTAGCATATTAAGTACAACAGGCAGGATTTTATCAGATACAGCTAAAAGATAAGACTAAGCTTGTCATGATGCTAAATAAAAATCTCCGTGCAGCCCAAAATCTATTCCTCATGCAAATTAGAAATTTCTATGAGAACACCTCAAACATGTTTGATAACTTGAATTCATCAGAGGTTAATACTCTCATTTAACTCAGTCAAACCATAATATTGCACAAATACACAACCTTAATATATACAAAATCAGAAAAGGAAAGAAAGAAAAGAAATCATCTTTTTTTCTTTGCCTGTGTTGTCTCTTCTGAACTTTCTACTTCAACAGCAACTGCCCATTTATGTTGTCTCCCCAGGGAAAAACAAGTCATGGCACAAAGCTTGGTGATTAAAAGTACCCATAAAATCCTAAGGCAAATTGAGCAGCTATAACTTTGATTATCTTTGCCACAATGTACCACAAAATCTAAATATGTGTAGTCCAATTTTGTTGATCTGCAGAAACCTAACAATGTAGATCTGTTACCAGAGTTTATTTTGATCCCCAGGATTATTTTCCTACCATTGCTGACATCATTTACACTGGAAATTAAAGAGCTTCAAAGCAGACAGTTTGCTTCACTAGATTTTGAAGGAATAAGCCCTTGGTTTGGGATGAGCCTGTCAGATTTTCCAAGACTGTACAGCTCAGTCAGCTTACCCCAACCCTCACTGTGGCACTTCAGGACAAGCAGTGTTTGGAAGTGTTAGGTTAATGGTTGTACTTGGTGATCTTAAATGTCTTTTCCAACCTAAATGACTTTATTATTCTATAATTCTATGATTCATTGAGAAATAGCACCTCTTCCTGCCACATTACATCTGAGGAAGAAGTTATCAAGAGGTATGCTTTTTCCTGTATTTGCAGTTCTCCTCCCTCACCTAATAGGATTAATATCCAGCTCTCTTTACAGAAGCAACCCAAGCCTAAGAGTCTGTGAAAGCCTGACACAAAAACTCTAACTACTAATTTCTAACTACACTGAATGAAATCTTTTTCCTTCCGAACACTAACATACATGTTTGAAGAATCACTTTGTGTTGTCTGACAAATCATGCTATTCTCTTGACCTTAACATGTAAAGTGTCTCTTCTAGCACAGCATAAGGATGGTTGGTGGCTGTCAATATTAGAAATAGCTATCACAATGCTATTGTCTGTTTCTTGCATTTCTGACAACTGTTTTCTTTTTTATGCTTGCCTTGATCCACTGTCCCACCATTAAAATCAATATGTGGTGGGTTATATGTTCTGTTTTCATAAAAGTCATTTGAATAGTTAGGTGATGATGTCTTTAAGTGCTTTCAGCATCACTTTCCTTGGCTTGCATAGTTCTGGGCATGGATGTTTAATTTTAAGTAACAATTGAATTCACCAAGTAAAATTTGTGATTAATATAGCTTTGAATTATTCCAGAAGCACTAGACACTTGTGAATAATGGAAAAATATATTTTCTGAATAATTTATTTGAAAGATATAAGAATTGTACATTAAATTATTCAACAAATATGATTCAACTGGCCTTTAGTCATTTTTATGATACCTTGTGCTCCCTCTACTGGATGATGATGACTTCCAAAGAAACTAAAAAACTGTGGAGTCCTGATTTCAGAATTATTTTTGAAAATATATAAAAGTACTTGTCCACAGGACAGTGGAATTTTTTAATATTGATTCTTAAGCTCAGAAGGGTATTTTTTATTGGGCAACTCCTCTTAAAAGGCCAAGTTTTAGACCTAATTACTTGGCAATGTAGGTTGAATTCAGAAAAATCAATGATGTGTTACACCTTCAGTACTATCTGACATCCAGTGATGAACTATGGCTTGATCAGTGTAGACAAAGGCATAAGGCACTTGTGTAGTATTTATGCTAGTGATGATTGGTGACATTCATTGACCATGGGAATGTCTGGGAGTGTGCAGCACCTCAGGCTTTGCAGTCTTAATGATGGTCAAAGTCTCCAATAAATAGTTCACTGTCTGAATACAATCTATTAAAATACTAATGATTGCAAGGGATGAGTAGATGCTAATGTCATCAAGAATGGGAGGGACAATAACACAGCTCAGCATGCTCATTTGTGTGATGACCTGTAGATAAGGGTATCACCCTTGTGCCACCCCCCCACTCCTGACCATGGCAGCAGGTTTGATGTGTGCCCTACAGTAAGACAAAGAAGTTTCATTTATTGTCCTGATTAGACTGCACTGATCAAGCATGGGACTGCCTGGCAGGTACCCCACAGGGGCCAGGATTATATTATTTGTCCCATGCTATCCCTTTTCCAGTTACTCAGCCCTCCCTGGACCTCCTTTTCCCTGACCCAGCCTCTTCGCAAATGAGCAACTCATCCCCAATTACTTTTTTCTTCATTGGTCTTACACAGACTTGGGATGGAAGGGGGTGGCTAATGGTTTCCTCAGTCATTTCAGCCTTCCATGGTATTTCTGCTGCGCACTGTTGTCCTTGCATGACACTACCCTCAAATGGCTCCCAACACTGCCCCCTTTAATTTCCCATGAAGTTCAGCCCACCCTCATGTAACTCTTATAAAATACAAGCATTCTTCACAGTGTTAACTCTAACTTCTGCCAGCCCCTTACATTGTTATCTGTCACATCCAGCAGTTTCCTAAACCATGTACAGCAGTTCTCCACATCCTGTGTCGTTAGCTTAACCTCAGCCCAGGGCACTGCTGGCAGCCTAGTCATGATAATAACAATACAAGACTATGATCTGCTCATTCTTCTTCCTCAGTTCATGATGTTCATCTTTTCTTCGCTGGCCCTTCAGATCTTTTGATTTCAAACTGCCAAGGGTTCCAGGTCTTTTCAGCAGACTTCATTGGAATACACCAAGAGCTCTCAAAGGCTAGCTAGAGAATGGAGAAGCCTTGCAAAGTTTCTGATGAGCCTGATCAAACATGTATTACAGGAGCCTTTTTATTTTCCTTTTCTCTAATCTTCAGTCATGACCCTTGAGAGTAATTTATCCTAGCGAAAGCAAATTGAATGTAATTCTTAACTTACATCGAAATCAGTATAACTTCAGTGAAGTCAGTGATGTGAAATCAGAATACAGCCAGAATAAATGAAAAAAAAAAAAAAGATAAAAAATCAAGCCTGCTTTGTGGGACAGCAAAGCAAAAAAAATCCGTAATTGCCAACATTAGAATTGGTTCTTCTAGGTGATGAACATCAAACAATCAGATATATTCAAAATCTATTCACTTGCATGTTACTCTCTTCACCCCATATGCCAATAAAATAGCATCATGCTACCAATCACACTGCTATCAGCAGTCTTTAGATTACAGCTTTTATTGTGAGAGAATGGATGGCATCCCTTTGGAGAAATAAAGAGAACAGGAAATATATTCATGGCTTTATAAGCAGAAATTCAGAGTGGAAATCTTGAATTAATTTACTTAGTTCAGATGTAGGATTGTATAAATGTTTGTAATTATTTCTAGTGTAAGAATGAATAAAGATTCATATAAAGAAAAATTGTCAGAATACTAATCACATTTCCATTATATAGGAAAGATGTGACTTGGGATCCATTAAATACAGAAGAGTGAACAGCTAACTCACTTTCTGATTGTTATATCAAGATTAGTTAGATTAATATGGCAGTACAGTACATACAAAAGTGGTATAGATTTATTTATAACAACTCTAAAAATGTTGCTGAATAGATACTTTTAGCAAATAGCAAAGAATATGAGACAAAATTAAGTGGCATAAGTTTTTACTAGCAAAATGATGATTTTTTTTGTAACTAGTATAAATATTCTCATCAATATTAAGGTTCTGGAACTCCAGCATTGCTAAAACAATCTACTTTTTAATTTAATAACATCATTCTTGCTGTTCCTGCCTTGATAAGTGCATTAATATCACTAAAACTCCTAGCCATTATTCTATTTAGCCCTGTAACTGGAAAAATCTTGAGTGTGCAGGTATTTGTAGATACACAGGCAGCTGCTTTCTTCAAATAATCTGGCTCTAAGAATGCGAGGGCATGTAAGACTGATAATGATAACTGCTGTTTCTTATTCATTTGATTTCTATTAGAAGGACGCCCATACTGGGATAGGAGTTCTGTGGTCTACAGACCCAGTACAAAACCAGAACCAAACACCTTCAGAAATTATTGGCGAGTACATGAATGGCACTTGCACTCCTCTCCAGTGGGGCCAGAATGCGTTGGAAAGACTGTGTGTAGTACAGTTAGCTCTGTGCATGAGATCTATTGTCATATTCGAGATCTATTGCAGTTTTGGTGCACAAACAGGTCACCCACCTGGCCCATGTCCATTGAGTCCATCGCATCTTAAATGGCATGGAACTAGCAGGTTGAGTTGCCTCACCAGCAGTCGATAAGACAGGAATAAAGCCATGTCAGCCAGTTAGAGATATGCCAGGTGGCAGGTTTTACACTGTGGTAGCAATTTGACAGATAGGAAAAAGCACCAGGGACAAAACAAATTCACCACATGGAGCATTTTCCAAGCAGGTGTGGGAAATGAATTCATACACTCTGAATCCCATGGGAATGCCTTAACTAGAAGACCATTCTTCAGCTTGAAAACAGAGATCATGTTGGGAAAATGTGGTGTGGAAAATCCGAAGGTGTAAGAATCTGCAGAAAAGATGCATTATGAATAATGATTCATTTTGTCCAAGCCTGAAACAACATCTTGCCTAAGTATCTGAATTTCAGGGAAGAAAAATATTTAAGGCATAACATTTCCAAATCTGGTTTAAAACTGAAATTTCATATTAAAAGACATCTTGTTATAGGTTGAGAGATAGTAGGTTTTGTATTTGTAAGGAACAGAGAATTCACAGCACAAGATTTTTTTTTCAGGACTGAAATAGAAACCAACACAACCCTTAGGTTATCGTGTATTCAACAGCACTTTTTTAGAAGACTGTTCTTTGTCTGAAAGCATCAGCTGTTACTATGGTTGCTAAACACTGCAGCAAGACTTTAAAGTTTGCATGTGAATTGTCAAACCCTAATAATGTAGACTGAAATGTTATATGCCCCATGACTGCCTCAGACTGTAGTTTTGTGGAGCATTTTACCTCTAACTGTTCATAGTCTTTCTCTGAATGAGGCTAGTTTTTTGTCTGTGTTAGAAACACTGGTGACCTCTTCTTTCATCAGCTCATGTCCTTAGAGAAGGCACTTAAAATTTGGCAGGAAGGTGGGAAACTGAAGATTCACAGCTGCAGTGAATGTTCAGAGAAGCAGAACTCCAAACATGTAAAACACCGTATCATGTTACATACTTGAGCATAACATCAAATTACTCTGTGCCTTACCTTATTCTCTCTGCACCTTTGTTTGACAACTGCAAAATGCAGGTGACACTACTTATCTCTCAAAAGCATCACGAAAACAAAGGGAAGTTTGTGAAAATCTTAAGGTCTATACAAATAAGCTCCTCTAAAACAAAAACCATTAAATACTAAGGACTCTGTAGAAGAGGGTTTGGAAAATGTATGGTAAACAAAGTAGGAACCGTTACAAAGAACAAAGATGAAAAGGTATTGAGTATATACTGTCTAAATGAGCCTCATTCTCTGTGTACTGAGGCACAGATTTAGGAGAGGCTGTTATGCAATGAAGACATGATAAAGATGTATCATCATAGTACATAATATACGAGACAGGCAAATGAAGGTAATACAGCCTGCAAGAACTCTGAGAACAAAATAGCTGGCTCCTCTGATGGCAGGTGGAGTTCTTAGGCATAAAAATGTCAACTGATATTACATATGGATATTACTTTCAGCTTCTCATCCAACCTTCACCAGCCTTTGATATAAGTAGGGATCTTGATGTGAATATGAATGTTTTTCTTGATCTGTTCTTCATAATAGATTGGTTCAATTCAGCTCCAAAATCCCCAAATCTGCTCCAATTTTCATATCTTCCAGTCTTTTCTGAAGACTTCAATTTTGCAAGCCTACTAGTGAGATAATTATGATCTCAATCCTTTCTTGAACAATTTCACAGTTTTTGCTTATTAGCCTTTACAGAAAGATCGCACAGCCCTATGAAAGGCCTTAAAAACATGTGAACTAAATCATATAGCAGTGTAACTATGTTGGCTTAGATACAATCCCATGTGGAGGTGTGTGCGTAGTTTGTCACATGGAATAATGATAAGCATTAGGAATTAATGCTTATCATTAAAGTCTGTTATAGTTGCTTTAATATCCTAAGTCTGAAAATCTAGGCATCACATCAGTTTCTCACCAACTTCCTTGTAATCCTCTAAGTACCCACGTGTCTGCCAGCAAAATCGGATGTCTGGCTTGCTGGCCATGTACATAGCTATACCATCCGTGATATTGCAAAGCTACAGAATATTCTCAGCCAGGAGCCCCTCTGCTGCCTTATTTCTGCATCATTCATGGAGGACTGGGACCAATACAAACTAACGATGGGTATTTTTTGCTGTAAAGTCTGCCTTCACCCAGTGATGGGCACTCACAGTGATGGGTATGGGAAAGTTAAGTATGCCAGAGCAGCAGAGCACTGCCCAATACACATTCATTCCTCCTGTCAGCATTTTTTACTGAAGACCTGAGACTTTCAGGAATTCCTCATCTCAGGCAACTACAAGCATGACAACACCAAACAGCAGAGTGTGACACAAAGTCAATGGCAACACAGAAGCATTATCCAAGAACATAACTGTTCTGCTTTTGGACTCAACCCAGCTCATGTGAAGCACAGCCTGTGCATACCATGCTCAACTGCAGAGAGCTATCTCAGGCATATCTGTTCTACTTAATTGTTCCCTCTTCTAATATTGTATCAGCCTCAGGATGGCTCATGAGCACCAGGGAGTCATATGGTTCCTTAGAAACAGAGATGGTCATTTTCTTTGCATTTTACATGGCAAGGCACACTTTAATACTGTATGAACCAGGTAAGTCTCTGACAGGTCTTTTTGTCTGCAAATAGCAAATTAAATTATGTGTAAATATAAGGAAAAGGTGCAATGTTTGTATCATGAGAATATGAAATATCATGAGATTTCTCATGAGCTGTTTTCATTGTAACCTTTATGGTGCTCTTTTGGCACTGCAGGGTGGGTATTTTGAAGTCACTTACACTACTGCTTACTAAACATCTGAAGCATTTTTTAGATTTAGGATAAATTATATCAAATTTTCTGACTTCTGCTATGAGGTTGCCTATACTAAGAGGACCTGTGACTCCATTAATCTTTGCAAAGAAACTATTATATCTGTAATAAAATGAGAAATGAGCACACTGCAGCCAACACCTCTATTCAAAGAGTCTAGAGATGCAAAACAATTTAGAGAACTGTAGCCATTAGCAAAAGTAGCAGATTACCTGTGACAGCTAACCAGATGTATGCCCAATATCTTTGACAGTGGTTTCACAAAGAACAGCCAGCTAATTGTAAAAGAAAAATACAAAATGGGTTTTAGAGGAAAGGCAACCAGGATAAACGCTTTGGAATGGTGAACATCGGAATCGACCTTCCAGGCTACAGAAGATTCATGGAAACTGCTCACAGCTTCCTTTGTGGATATGGTCCTAACTGTGCTGATAACCAGCTCTTGCTTAGGTCTTCTTGCACCAAAGGTACAAAAGAGACAGAAGGGAACAGGTAAGGTTTTGAAGAGCAACAGCTTGAGCTGCCAAGTACTCCATTGGACTGTTTCTCTACCCCACAGCAGCACCAGGGAAAGCAGCAAGGCAGCAATAAGGGGCAAATAACCCTACATACCCAACAAGCTTCTTAAGCTATAGCAGCCGATCACTTATTTTCGATCAGGGCCCTTAAAGGAATCTGTGTCCAGGCACCAGTCCCTGCTGCTAAATGCTGTCTCCACATGTCCCCTGGGAACAGCAATAGGAAACTGGGGCTGCCAACAACCTGCAGAAAATACTAATAATTTCTTTGCCCAGCTGAAGACCATGATTGTTGCTTGTTGGGAGAGAAACACCTAAATTTAGTTGCGACTACAGTGACCCTTATTGCCACAGTGTGATGTTTACCCACAGATGTGGAGCTCCTCAATGCCCAAGGAAAAGATTTTTACATGACTTGCAAAAGTAACTGTAACGTGTAGGGTTCTTTGGAGGCAAACCTAGAAAATGGATGGTGTATATGTAACACATCATGATTTATAACCATTGTGGCTTATGCTTTTCTTTAACAGGGGGTAACAGGCCATGGATACAGTTCAGACATTTCTCTTTAACTCTGTGCAAAGAAGTCAGCAGTCCTCTGACAACCCCCTGCAGTAAACACAGTTAACAATAGATACTAAAATGGTAAACACAGAACCACAGATCACTCAGGTGCTTGTATTAATTCCAAAATAATTTTACCTCCACTGTTGCATAGGTTTGTATGTCTTCTCTATCAGGTATTACTTATGTCAGTTTATGTAGGAAAATTGTGCTTCATAACTCTGACTGAATTTGTTGGGGTTTCATTTGTTTCCTTTTCCCTTGTAACACCTCTATTCAGGAATATTTTAGCACTTCTGTCAGAGATCTGTGTAGCCTTAGGAAACAATTATTACATTACAAGTGTATCAGTGAATGCTGCAACCTGTAGGCCCTGGCCAAGCAGATTATAAGTGTCTGTGATGATTCAAGCTCTTAAATGTCTCATACATATTGCTATGAGGGACTTGGTTCCATTTCCTTGATGCTGTCCCCATAGGTTGAATTCTTCAGGCTGAACCAGGCCAGATCTCGCAATCCTTCCTTGCAGGGCAAGTACTTCTGCCCCCATGATTGTGACTGTCCGCTGCTAGGCTTGCTCTACTTCATCAACATCTTTCTTATACTGTGAGTGAGACAAAAGTAAGATTTAACTTATTAAATCGGGGTGCTGATCTTTCTGACCAAAGCAGTCAGAACTGGTGAAGTGGTCGTATCCTAAGTCAATGCTCAAATTCGCTCTCATTTGGTTTACAAAATAAGGTTTGAAAAATTACTCTGTGGTTTTATCATTATAAGATGGCTCTATCCTGGAGTTTCTGTATGGTATCAGAAATGGAAACCAGAGCTGCCAGCAATGTATCACAGTGACAGCTCACAAACCCCTCAGTTTAGTAGTAACTGAAACCTTTTCAAATATTTTTTTGTCAATAAAATGCATCAAACACTTTTCTAATAAGCACCTGTGGGTTTCCCTGCATAAAATATTGCTTTTTTTATGGAAATCAGCATTCTAATGGGTGGTCTGCTTGCTGAACTTCTGAACTTTGAAGTCAGTGAAAACGAGGGGCATGGAGGGCTGGGAAGTTGCACTCACTGGAGGACAGGCTTACCTCAGGGTAGTTTTATGTTAGAAAAAACTATCCCAAAAGTAAATTAATTTGGTAGAAGGAACACACAAAGCCAACAAAGAAAAGATACATTCAAAATAGCTTTTACTTTCCTGTAACTCTCAGTGGCAGTAGTAGAAAATTATGCAGCTCCTTGTTTGACCTTTCAAATGCCTCCACTTCAGCTCCGGGTTTGTCCTTCTTGCTTGGTTTTTATGAATATTCCAGAACATTGTGCTTTTGTCAGTATAAAAGTTTGCCAAATGAATAAATTTCACAGGTAGAAATTCAACTCCAGGAAGTCAATGAGGCCTCATTTTTGACTGTCCCAGATGCCTGAGAAGAGCAGATTGAAAGTCATGATCAGTCATTTGCACCTAAAACTTGCTTTGAAGAGTAATACTATCCAAGGAGAAACAGAAATGGTATAATATGCCCTATGTGAGCAATAAAACCAGCTTCATCTTCAATGATAAAAACACATGAAGCCCAGCTAACTAATAGCATATTTCTGAACTGCACATTTTGCAGACACTAGTTATTGTAGGCTGTATCTCCTTTAAGGTGTCAAGGGTGAAGACACCTTCACCTTTGCAGACTATTTGGTTTTCACATAGGAGCTGTGGTCTTTTTTTCAGAAGTACTTTTTTCTTAACCTTCAATTTTCTGTGGGTTGCTCTGTGTTCTCTGGTTTCTTCGGTTTTGCTGGGTTTGATTTTGGAGACAAAGTAGAATTTATTCTTTCTACTTTTTTTCTTCATTTCCATAGCAAGTATTTTAGCATTTCCTTGGTTTATTGGCATAACTTACTTTCTTGATTTTATTTTCTTCCAATATTTTTTCTATTTACTTGGGATGTGTATTTCCTTTGGACTGTTTTTCCACCTTCTCAATTATATCTGTTTCTTTCATGATGTTGGTTTTGTTGGGTTTTTTTGCTTTGGCTTCATTCCCCTGCTAGTATGTTTGTTTTTTAGATTGTGCAACTTTAGGCTGTGACTTCTATCAGCTGCCAGTACTGAGAGGAATGCTATACAATGGACAGGCCCTTTGGGACCACTGTTTCAATGCACTGAGAAAGCACCAAGGGCTCAGGCAGACCTAATCATATCACACAGTTTGATTGAAGTATTATTACCCCTGGAAGAAGGGTTGTTTTCTTTCCCCCACCACAGAGATGTAGGTAATCAGCACTGAATGAGAGAAAATGTGAATGGCATCAGACAATTGAAATACTTTCTAAATAATGGATCCACATCCTGACTATACAAACTAAGAATGTATTCCTATTATTGCTGAACTCCTCAGGAGCTATACTGAGCCCTGAGAAAGGCCTTTTCACATGGGAGCAGATATGCAAAAGAAAGCATTTCAAGAAAATTAACTTTTTTTCCCCAGAGTTCTAGAGAATAGATGTAAAATGGCAGCATGGGAGCATATACCTTAGTAACTGCTCTAACTCAGAAATGTGCTTTTTACAAACACACTTAGAAGAACAGATGCTTAGAAATACATGGGTTATGACTTGTCTTTGTTTTAACAGAGCCCAAGATGAAACCCCTGCATCTTTCTAGGAAAAAAAAAGTTAAGAGAGAGGGGAGAAAAAAAACAAAAGAGGGTTCTTGGGAAAAGAATGTTATTTGTTTCAGCTGCAAAGATTTCTTTTTCTCTTGGACCCCAACTGCACACCTGGTTTCAACCGCAGCCTAAACAGAGGGACAACACCCCGTGCAAGAAGTAAAAAGGCACAGATCCCTTGTCAGCTGCCGCAATGATGGGTGCCCCAGGCTATGCTGTCCCCTGAGAAGAGGGGAGAGGAAGGTAACAGCCAGGCAAGGAGGTGCTGGTAGGATGAGGGTAATGTTGATCAGAACATATTGTTGCACAGAGTAGAATGATGGTCCAGTAGCTAATGCAGTAGTAGAGAAGCTAAGACAAACAAGTTTTCTGTGCTCCATTACCCAGCATTGCAGTGGTGCTGGGAAAACCACAGACTTCTGTGTTCTGACAATATTCATGTGCCAGACTGCTACTAATTTCAAGGGGAATGAAACACATAAATATTTTTCAATATCTGGAACTTGGTACCAAACCTTTCCACCTCTGGGACATGTGTTGTCCTGTCTCCTCCTGAGGGCTCCTGGGGATGAATGTGTCAGGGACACATTATGAAGGTGTTCAGAGTGCAGCTGCTAAAGTTTGTGTTTAACATCTTAAATGTCACGTAGAAAGTGCAGCCATGTGTGTAGTTCCTAGGCATGAGTGAGTAGAGATATCTTTAAGCACCAGGCTCTCCCCAGACCTCTTCCCACAAGCCTATATTGCTTATAAGCGCACTTTGACCAGTCTACCTAACAAATAACAGTTGCCTTCATCAGAGGATTTCTGGGCTCTTCAGAACTCCAGGTTACTTCATCTGCCTGCCACACTATCCTGTAAGGGCTCCTGCATATAAGGAGTTAACAGGGCCAGGAGGATGTGCCAGGAGCTGTCATCGCTGTCACTGATATACCTTGAATCACAGTGTGCATGTAGAGGCCCCTGATAATCCAGCTATACTTTGAAGGTCACTCACATCAGGAAACAATATAACTGGTTGGATCATTTGGCTTTGAAGCCATGCACACCCAAATCATATATGTAGGCTATGCAGCCAGACAGTCTGAGGGAAAGCCAGGTATTTTTGTCATTAATAAATCCATGGACAACTGAAGTGATACCCAACTCTTACTTTATCTGACTCTGTCTCACAAGTGTCATAGCTCCTGCGGAGAGACTGAAGGAGAGGAGCAGCCCTGACAAGTTTTGTTATGAAAGCTCATCATTGCTTGGGAAGCTTACCATTCAGTGCAGGAGATGGGCACTGTTAGTGGAGATGATGGGACATAGCCCATAAAAGACAAAAGGAGCATGGCACAACTCTGCAGAATGCTAAGATGAGAGGTCAGATTCTTATCCCTTCTGAAACAGGAAGGGCAGTGATGGTCCGTGCCCACTGCTCCAACTGATGCCTTGCAAGTTGGCAGGAGGAACAGTGTTCTGGGACCACAGACAGAGATCACTGCCAAAGAAAATGGGCTGTTTCACTCAGGATGGGACAGAGGAGCCATCCATGTCATCTATATTGTTCTTCTCTTCCCATCCCACAGAGATGATCCTGTTTTGGTGATTTGCATGACTTATGTGAAATTGGGGAGAGGGGAGAGTTGCCACAAATTTAGCACTTTGACATTATTATGGCTTTTGTAGGAGCAAGGAGGTTGTAAAGAAAAAGCACAACTCGGCTTTCAGTGCAGTAGCTGTGGCAAATTGGGAAACGGTGGGACACAGATAAAATTCATACGACAGATAAATGGTTATTTCTATGAGAGTTTACAAAAGAATTTTCTTTGTAAACAAGATAATCTTAAAATGACCATGCCGCAGATCAGAGCTTAAAATAAATAGTAATAAAATTTAGAATTTATTTGTGAACATCCAAGTATTTTATACTTTTTCATAAACCCTGCAAGCACAAAAAAAGAGAGTTCATTTATTTTCCAAGCATTTTTATTATTGCTTCTCTAGAACACCTGGGTTATTTGCTCATTCAGTTTAAGACCTTTCATCATCTCTTTATCTAATCTCAGAACAGCGTGGGATCCTACCTCCACTAATCTATCTTATGTGCTTATTAGAAGCTGATTGCAAGGTAGGGTGAGGAGGTAAAGATATGATTTTTATGAAAAGCAGTGATCAATATATTTGGTACACCATTTGGACTACAAAATAAAGGCTACAATTTAAAATGTTTCACAGGCTTTCTGCATACTGTTGTCTAGATAACATCTACCCAATGATGCACATTATCTTCCTGGCTACTAAGGTGGCAATTTGCCACATGGATGCTCTTCTTATTTCGGCAAGATCCTACAATCACAAACTGCAAGACAAACTGAATAGCATTTGTTACAAGTTTTTTGTCCAATATATGAGACTACATGTACAGATTTCTTTTAAAATTAATTTGGGTTGCCTCCGGTTATACAAAGAGATTGACTCCTATGAAGTGAGAAAGCTCTGGTGTATCATTTTGAAAGACTAAAGTGACAACATGACAGACATGGCTTCATATGAACACGTTATTTATTAGATTATGAGCAAAGCTGGACAATATCATGTGCTGAGGGAAGAACATATCTCCTTTTTGAAGGAAAGCCTGGCTGTGCTGGTGAGCAGTAAGAGAGATCCCTGGAAGCATGCCACGGAAGTAATGCACAGGGGCTCTAGGTGACAATTTTCTTTGCTCCTGGTAGTGTTGGTACATAGCTTATCATCTCTTTATGCATTTCTCGGTAATTTTTTATTTTTTCAGTCAGAGATTTCAAAAATCTGCTAGTGAAGATAGCTTGTCCCTTACATAGTAAAAAAGGGCTAATATAGTAGAGGATAAAGACATTCTCAAGTCGGCTCCTTTATTCGGAGGGAAGCTGGAACCCTACGGAAGACATATATTTCATGTTAAAGACCAGGAGATAATTAATTCATAAGACCAGTGATTTAGGTACCCAGCTGAGCAGAAAACAATTTAGTAATAGATTAAAAGTAAATGTTGCACAAAGTATGCTATAAATCCTACCTTTTTCTGGAACTGAAACCAGTAGCCCTTGCAGGTATCTCCATTCCCATGGCATCCCAGTGCTCTCTGCTGTGCTGCTTGCACCTGTGTGCTTGCCTGGGGACACCCTTATCCCAGACCTTGGCAGAACGCAGCTCTGACCTTCTCATTTTAATTACCTGGCACCAGGGTGCTCATGGCATTACGTTTTTGCCTAGATTGTGATTTTGGACATAGCACCTGAAGCTCATCTAGCAGCAGTTAGAGGCACATCTACACTGACATAAACATGCTGGAACCATCTAATTCTGTTAATTAACTGAAGCACTGCATCACCCTGATGTTGTTATGTCACTTCTGGGTCCAGAGTTCACAAGCCTGCAGTTATTTAAGATCCCTGAATCTCACTCCACTGTGAAGGTGGGTATACTCTGTGTGTCTCATTAGTCTCAGACAAAGATTTTGTTTCTACAGATTACCTAAGTTAGTTTTTCTATTATTTATTTACCTCACTGCAGTGCACATCCTCATGACCATACATCCTCATTATTACTCTGTCCTTTTATAAAACCTCCACCAAGTTTCCTCTGCTGCTTATAGATTGTATAAAGGACTCCAGAGTGTTGAATAACTGATCATCTGATTTCAGAACTTATTCTGAAGTGAGTAACTAACAGCAGAGTCACTGCTGTACATAACAAATGAAAGTGAGAGCCTTTCTCTGGGTCTCATCTGCACTCCCATATAGTTTACCCTTATTGCCACCACTGAGTTTGAAATCAGATTTTACTGCAGTGACTCCAATACTGTCAAACTCACCACCACCACTGCTGCTGCCTCCACGTTTGAATAGCTGGCGTTAAGAAGTGCAGATGGGACCATTCACTAAATTGTCCCTTATTCTCTCTAGCATTTGTTATTCATTGTTGTTTTCTGAATAATCTGGATGAGTAACATTCAAGCTATAGACTGCTCACAAACCATCCACTCACGCTATCAATGTTCATTACTCCTGCTCTGGGACTTGGCGGCCTAAGTTCCTGCTCTTTGATTTTTAAACAGAACAGCAACAAGGGAATATGACCATGAATTGTCACATAAAGCACATTTTCCTAAAGATCATTATTTCAAGACAAGTGCAGCTCAGGTACCTGAGAGGATCTGTGTCTTCCTCTCAAAAGACTTACACACTCCTTGTCAGTCCGTCCCTGTCCCGTCCCCCCCCCCCCCCCCCCCCCCC
>JANRGW010024190.1:32237-55718 GCA_024733675.1 Psilopsiagon aymara
CCCCCGCCCCCCCCCGGGGAGCTTACATTGACAATCCCACCAGATTTACTATTCAGTGGTGGCTTTTTGCTTCCTTCGTACCTGAAGATATTTCCCGATGTGAGGCAGCTGAGGAATTATTATGGTTATATATTAGCAGCATGCTTGCAGCTCTGCAAAGCAAAGAAAAGCTTGTGTGCTCTCAAGCTCCTCTGCTTTATTCTTCTCACTCCATTAATCTAATAAAAGATGTTGCCTCTCCTTATAAACTCTATTCACTTTCTGGGGAACAGAAGGAAGCCAGGGTATTTGCATATTGAACAGAATAGAAATTGTTGTGTGAAGCTCCCCAAAGAGCAGATGAAAATAGGAGCATTTATTTGCAGCTGCCAGTGAAACAGAGAGATATGAAACTTTGTTAGTACTTTGCTGGAAACTGGGGGAGGGAGAAACTTTGCTGAAATCAGTGGGGAGTGAGAGCCCTGAGAACTCTTCCTGACACAGGCAGCAGAAAAATGAAGGAACTAGTACATTTAGAGATACTATGAAATGTTTGGAAATGTGAAGAAACTAGAAGGCATTAGAGATCAATGCTGGACTACCAAAAATCCCCCAAAAAAAAAGGAAATGGCACTTTACTGGGAGTGGTGCTAAGCTGTAAGGAAGTGTTGGGGTTGCTGGTTTTACCCAATTCATTGCATTTCCAGTGAAGTAACTTCAGAGTAGCAACAAGGATGTAGCCAAAACTGCGAGCAGAAAATATGTTACCGCAATGAAATATCTGCAACAGATACTGGGTTTGAAGGAGTTAAGAGGAAAAGTCTCTGGCTGAAGAGAAAAGGTCTCTGGTTCCAGCCATCTAGAGCAAGAAGAAAACTAAGAGAGTGTGAAGAAGTGGCTCAGCAATGCGTCCCTGGCAGTTGGAATTGATCTGGTTTTGAAAATGTATCTTCCCTGTGATGCAGCAAGATGTTGGGAAATGAGGAGAACAGAAGTTAGATATAAATTGAATACTTAAGAGACAGGAATGTGCTATGACAAGCCAGGGACCGTCATTTGTTTGTTGTGCAAAGCAGCACATACCCAAAGGAAGAGATTTGAAGGGATGCAGTGCTGTGAAGCTCTGACAGCCTGTGGCTGTGCAACCACTGGCAGAGCTGCTTGTGTTGCTCATGCACTCCTTGCTCTTCTTCAGCCAACACTCAGGCCAGTGACTGCTCCTCAATTTCCATGCCGGTCAGTCACAAAACTGTCCTATCATTACCCTTCACTGCTGTGGGAACAGGGTCTCTGTGACAACTGAAAAATGAATCACCATCTAAATTCATGCATTGCGAGGTAGGTGACCAACTGCCCACACATTTCCCTGATCACATGCAATCGAGTAGGTTTTCAAGACATTACCCCACCTGGTTTTTGAGATATGTCAATCTATTCCTTGGAGAAAGGTTTATCTTTCTGCCTGGAAGAGCAATGTAAGTTTCAGCTGGCTTGTACTCCAGACCAAACAAAGCACCCTGTTTCCCTCAGGGATGTCTCAGCTGAAGCATATGGCATATTTCAGCTTGCATTTACTTAAATTTGATGGCACCTTTAGAGGTGCCAGAGTAAAGACTGTCTTAACATGGCTTCATATCATCATCTGAATGATCTTAAAAGAGAACTGTACATACACAAGTATCATCATCTGAATGATCTTAAAAGAGAACTGTACATACACAAGTATCATCATCTAAATGATCTTAAAAGAGAACTGTACATACACAAGTCAAAGCTGAATGGAAAAGATGCTCAGTAAAATTCTCAATGATGTCATGACAACAATGAAAGTCAGTAAATCACCAGTTAATATCACCTGTGATTTGAAGCTTCTCCTGAAAAAATGGAAGCTGAATACTCTGACATGTGATGAGTTTGTAAGAGTGAAGTGTGTTGCCTTCCTGGAAGCGATTGTACCATATTTTAACAACTATATGTTGATATACTTGAAGATTACAAGAGGCAGGTGATGCATTGCTTCACAACTAAAAGACTCAAATCTCCAGCAATTAGACTGAAGTAAAGTAGTTCCTAAATAGTCTAGAAACATCCTCTCCCACATAAACATGAAAGTTTTCACAGTGAACTTCCTGTCTTGCCACTGGCTGCGTCATAAATAAAGGAATTATCCTGGCACTGAGTGGTTCAGAATTCTTCAAAATCAGTTTACACAAAAAGTGTAGAGGTTTTAAATGTCAAAAAATATTCAGGTTATTTAGCAATCTGATATCAGATAAACATGAAAGTGGAAAGTGATTTTAACCAGAACTCATTGACTTACAATGAAAACTGTGCAGGAGACAGACATTCCACTGCACAAAGGATCTTGTGGTTTCCAATCTTGGCTTGGTTCTAAATCTAAATTAAACACAACAAAATATGAAAACAATGAAAAGTTTTCATTTCAGATTCATAAAATCGTTTCTGCTTGCTTTTACCCATTTTTATTTTCCCCCTTGCATCAGTTATCCCCCTCCTTCATTTTTGGCTATGTCCATGACAGTGATCTCTCTCAACCCCTGACCAGTCGTTTTCTCTTCCTAATCTCTTCATTTAAACTACTCACTCATCAATTCATTTATTACTCTTCTTATTCCACTGAGACCACTTTTGTCAAAGCTTTTATAGGCCTTTACATGTCTATACATCACTGGCCCTCCAGCCTTCTTCTCTGAAGCCTGGCAGCTGCCTCTGACACTGCCAGCTGTAGCCTTGTGCTTTCCTCACTTTGCCTTCACTTCTAATTCCTGCCTTATAGCAAAGAAAGTCCTCTGTGATTACACCAAGATCTTCTTTCATTCTCTTGCCATCTATAGCCAGTTCCTCCATTGCAAACACAAATAGAATTGCCAGGTTATATTGACTATTTCTCTACTAATGCCCACTCTGTCCATCTACACCAATAGGGCTGACTTACCTTTGTGTCCACCAATATATAATGGACTCACCCTGTGGCAACAAAATGGAGGAGCTATACTGCAATACAGAGCCAATTTTACTTGCAAGTTCCACAGTTTTCCAAAGGCACATTTAATTTTAGCTTTTTCAGTTGATGATTTTCAGTGTACGGATGAGCGGAAGATTATACAGGGATAAACACTTCTTCAGTTTTACTTGGAATATTCTGAGTACTGTGCTACAGCCAAGAGTCACAGTACAACATGCTTAGAACTTAATTTGCAAAATAGAGAGAAAAATGAGTATAAAAAGAAGATATTTGCCTACAGTCACACAGCAGTTCTGTACCAGATTGCTTTACACCCTGCCAGAGTCCTGAATTACTGACTCAAGCATATACAAGGAATATAACCCTGTATGCATAGATTAGCATATTGTCCTACCAACTCTCTATAAAGTTAAGGAAAATAAAAAGAAAGATTTTTAAGCTTCCTCAATCCATTGCTGAGAGCATTTTTGGAAGTAAAACCCTTATTTTACTTCCACAGCTCCTTCAAGGCTGGATTTGTAAAAATGCCCAGGCATCTAATGATGCTGACTGTTTTCCAATTAAATTTCTAAAGAAGCCTTTATAAATTCTGTCGTGCAGTTCTCTCTTGCATTTAGGGCCTACATTTATTTTCTTTGCTCTAGTCTTTCCTTCATTTCTGCCATGTTAATCTCATCTATTTATTTTTCGTAAAGCCATATGTGTCCTTTGAGAGCAAAGTAGTCTTATGATACTGAATAGGACTTTCAGGGTCTCAGAAAATCTGTGAGAAGACATGCCCATTGCACCCTTCCCTATCAGCAAAAAGAAATCTGAACACAGGAAAACAACACTGATTAAAGTGAGGACGGTCTGAGGGTTGAGGTATAAACTTGACTGCTGTGGCAAGGCTCTAGAGCAATGAATTCCCTAAATTAGACTTGTAGGCGTAGTGGTTTAAGCCCAGCCTGTCGCTCAGAAATCACACAGTCATTCACTCACTCCCTTCTTTTCCTCCTCCTGCTCCCAGAGGGATGGGGAGGAGAACTGAAAAAATGTAACCCCTATGGGTTGAAGAACAGTCCAGTAACTGAGGTATAATGCAAACCACTGCTGCTACCACCAATAATAATAATGAAAAGGGAAGTAACAAGGGAAGAAAATACAACCACTCACCATCCACTAACCAATACCCAGCCCAACTGAGCAGTGATCTAGCCCTTCTGGGTAACTGCCCCCAGTTTATATAGTGGGCATGACGTGCTGTGGTATGGAATATCTCTGTGGTCAGTTTGGGTCAGGTGTCCTGTCTCTGCTTCCTTCCAGCTTCCCCTTCTCCCTGGCAGAGCATGAGGCTCAGAAAGTCCTTGGTCAGAGTAAACATTACTGAGCAGCAGCTAAAACATTGGTGTTATTAGCACCATTCTCAGGCTGAAAATCAAAACCACAGCACTGCACTACTAAGAAGCAGAAAATTGACTGCTACTCCTGAACCCACAGCAGTATGTGATCAAAACTGCTGAATGGGTCCTCAGTACACCCATTGTAGCAGGTTTGTACACAATTTTCTACCCCGGTGCATTATGTGCAGTTCTAAAGCAAAGGTATTTTGGCTTCAGAGTGTCAAAACTCAGTACTGTGCCTGTGACAACTATTTGCCCAGGTCTAGCTGCCTAGAACTGTTTAGCTCAAAGGGAGCATCTTGGCTTCCCACAGTACAGAGAGCCCAGTAGCATTGAACTAAAGTGCCTCTGTTTTACCTGTTGCTGATGTTAAGTTTTCTCAGGGACTTAGCAAGCCATAATACAGTGCAGCTGCCTAGCCTGCATGTCAGTGATATCGTAAGGTTTATGAATTATACACGATGCTGGAAAAGGGTATGTCCTTTGAAACCTTCAAATGAAAGCTTCTCCAGGAATGCAGGGAATGATGATGAGTATTCCTGTCCCCAACAGAGGTACTGCTTTCTTCCGAAGCAGTACTGTGCTGGTTTGGTGATGTGCACATTGAAGAGGAAGGGCTGTGCTGTCTCCCTGTGCATGGCTATCATTACGTCTGGCTGTGGATAGCAGGAGAAAACAGCCTGCAGTGGGGCTGTGTCAAGATTCTGTGAGCAGCCTAAATGCTCAGATCACCTGTTGCTTGTACAGGGAGGAAAAGGGAAAGTAATTAACTCCAAGCAGAAACCCATGCCATTGTCTTTGCAGTGGCATTGTTGGCAATGTATTTGTGAAGCTCATTTATAAGTAGCAACAGTCTCCTTCTGTGTCGTGGCTGGGCACTTTAGCTGCGAGGACTGGATTAAAAAGTGTCATACAAGCCCTGCTGCCCACAGCATCTGGTGGCTTTGATGTAAATGAAACAGGAAGCCATTGCTCTCCATAGTGAGGTGATGTGCAGGGAAAATGAGATCTGTAGAAACTGGATTCAATTGTGGGAACTTTGTGGGTGTTAAATGAACCTGCTTTGGAGGGCTGCCAAGGGAGGAGATGCAGGAAAATCTGATGAGAGATACCAGGCATGAAAGTTAATTGTGTTTCGGAGGCTGGAGAAAAAGCTAAAATTAAACCATTATCAAAGAAAAGCCTTGGACAGTTTGTTTTAAAACAGAGTTAATGGCTGGAGCCTGCAGAAAACCTAATCAAAAGGGAAAAGAAAACAAATGAGGTTTAGGACTGTGGCAGTACATTCAGAAACAGTTTTATAAATGGATTTTCTTCTGCTCCCTGCTGTATTTCTGTGGCTAAAAAGCCATTATGGCAAATCACATTAGAAAGGGTTTGTAGCTAGGTAAGAGCAAGGTATTTTGCATGGGGCTGCAGCATGAAGCCTCATTGTCTATTTTGGTCATCAGAAAGGACAGGTAGAAAACACACTTTCATCTCAGAGGTGACTCTGAAGCAAATATCTCATGTCACAGGGCAGCAGCAAGATCTGGGCTGCAGACAGAAAAGGAGCAAATGTAGGCTCTGCAACTGCCCTGAGATTGGATGTATGCACCTTTCTTTCCCTAAGCTCTGTGCCTATGGGTGAGAGTTACACCATTTAACTTTACTTGTCTGTACTCCAGATGTTTACATCTAAACTCATGACCACTACCTACCCTCAGATCCAAATAAAAGAAAGAGGCATTTTCAAAGTGTGATTCAGCTGAACTAGTCAGATACCTACTTTAGGATGGCACAAATCACACTGTGAAAGTGCCTGTGTCCACTGACTTATTAAAGGAATCTAGAGAAATAGCTTCAGTGTAACTATATTTACATTCAGTCAGATTTAACACAACACTGTGAATCACCTGGAAGGGCTATTTTGCATAGATTTGAACTATTTTCTGTCCTGGCTTCCTCAGAATACAAACCCTAGAAAGAAGCAAGAATTTCTTTTCCTTACCACTGTGCTTTTCACTTTCTGTGCTCAGTGGGGGATGAAACAGTTTCCTGCAAAAGCTAAGCCAAAATTTGAGACTTCTTATGAGTTCCTTTGTTGCCTAGAAATACTTCTCATCTTCAAACACATCTGCCTTCCTGTCCTGGCCCTGCAAAAGACTCACAACTCAAGTATCCTCAAATTCAGCCTTATGCAATTGTCTAGGTCAGCCCTAAGCTCCCGCTGCAATTGTAACACTTGTATGGGAATTTTGCTGGCAGAAAAAATAGTTTGGCCTACCCAAAATTCCCCTACTGACTGGTTTATAGACTTCCACAGGGAGAGGAGTTAAAACTGATTATCATAGTTTCCTTTTTAAGTCATTCACTAGTATGCACAAGTTTAATTTTATCACCTTTGAAGTGGTCCTCCCTGTTCCAAAGAACATATTACAGCACCAGTGTCATTCACAGACAACTGTTTCATTAGCTGCCCTAAATCACCATGTATTACAAGTCATCCAGGGAGATGAAGATAAATGATGGATGTTTCTGGCTGCGCCACACCAGAGTGAAATAAGAAACAGAGGAGTTAGATATCATGAAAGACCAGCAGACCATCTAATATACCGACCTGTGTCTGATACTAGCTAGTATGAACTATTTCAAAATCAAGAGAAAGAGACCTTTTAATAGGAGACAATATAATTAAAGATCGAGGGTTTTTATCTCCTACAGTTACTGGTTATTGCAAATCTTGGGTCAGGATACACTTATACCCTTGGTGTTCCTGTTCTAGTTTAAGGTTCCTATACTTTTTCAGTTCTAAATTGTGCATTCAGAAATGTTTTCTAGGAATTAATTCCACCATTATATTATTTACTATAAGAAAGTGTTTGCCTTTATCAGCTTTAAATGGGTTGCCTTCAGTTTCATTCCATGTCTCACGGTTCACGTATTTTGAGGCAAGGTTACACACATGTCCCCCCTTTGCCGTTCATTGCTTTGTACACCTCCATCAGGATCTGCCTATTAAGCTCTCTGCTAAATTAATCCATCTCATTCTTATTACATACCTCTCATAAATTCTTCCTGTGTCTAATAATTTTTATTGCTTGCTTCTAAGCTTCCCTTAATTTCTTCTGTATTTCAAGCTCACACACTTTTCAGAGTGAGTATATAACGGTATTTCCTCAGTTATAGTATCAGCCAGCTTCCCATTTCCAGGTGCTGTTGGCTCTTTCCATCCTGTAGAAGAAGGGGCTGAGCTGAAGAGGATGATCTTCAGCAGGGCTCCCGATGTGATTGCAGCAAACTCTGGAGAAGGATGCATCGACAGAGTTGCACTTATCAGCTTGTATCACTCACTGGGCGGGGAAAATGGGACCACAAGCAGGGACATACAAGGAGGGACATATAAGCAGGGAGTGTTGCTGGGCTGTAACACAGGATTCAATCATATCTGTAAGCTTACACCCATAGGTACAAGCATGGGCTTTTATACCAACAAATACTTGCTAAAAAAAATATTTTAAAAAAGTTAAATTCAGTGTCAAAAGGAAAAAAAACATTTTTGTCAGAGCTAGCATGTCTTCCTGTTGCAACATTAAACCAAGGCAAAGGCAGAAACAACCCATAATGGTTCTCAATCTGTAGCAGAGCAACTTTTCCTGCATAATACAATAGCACTGAATATATCAGGTCTTCTCAGCCCGCAAACTAGTTTAAATAAGCAATCAGGCAGAGCACAATTGCAAACAAATATTTTCACCAAACTAACATTATGGCACTTCATCTTGAGAATCTCAAGCACTGTCAGCTCGTGATGTCAACTTGACTTTGAAACATTACAGTAGTGTTGCATTTAATCTTTTTAACTGTTCTTAATCCAAATATAAATTGTCTATATTAAAACCAGCATAAATAACATGGGCAGCAGTGTAATAAAAATAACAGAACATACAAATAGTTGTTTGAGAGCTGGCTGTGATAAAATAGGCTATGGACTGATGAATGACGATTTTTCTAATCTTTTTAGATGGTCATACATATAATTATCCCTAGAGAAAAACTGAAGGAGTAAACAAAGGATCACCAGTCTGGTTAGATCCAAATGTGCAGAAATAACTAATATTTCAATTTTTTATACTCTTAGAAGATAAGCATCCAAATGCATGCATTTGAAACTTATCTGCATGATAAGGTCATCCTTCCCTATCTCATAGCAATGATATGTGTATCGAAGCACTCAGGTATAAGACTGAGAGAGCAAGCACCTACCTCCATGAGCAGCTGTGTTCTCCTCTGTTGTAGCAGCAGTGGTTCAGTAGGTCTTATCTGTGACTACAACCTGGGCAGGCTCTGATACAAAACCCCTGGGAGAATAATGATCCCTGTTCTCTCCATGCTACTGGCCACAACATGATGCTCTGGCGGGAGACATTTACTGTTTATGGTAGGAATCTGACCAAGCTACCTCTGTACTCCAGGATGGAGCCTCTGGAAGAGCTTCAGCCTAGCAAGAAAGTCAAAGATGGTTTTGTTGTAGATTTCAGAGTAAGGATTGTCTCAGACCTTTAGTTGGGATGTAAATTAGATCACTTCAGAGGATGCAAGTCTGAAAAGCCATGCAAGAGTTAATACAGCTCAGTGCTCAGTTTCTGTAAGGGTTACAAAAATAATAAGTATTTTTTCTACCTTTGTATTATTTGTCATGAAGAATTAAGCCACCTGGAATAATTAACACACAAAGGCTGCCTGTGTAAGCGTTGGCAGGCAAGGCATGTTGAACTAGGAAAACTTCCATAGCAAACTTAGTATTTGGAGAATATGAAGAATATTTGAAGAGAAGGTTTAAGTAGATTTGCATAAAGACAAACAGAAAAAAACCACAGCAATCATGGAAATGTGAATGCTATAATCAGAAATATTTGCACTGAAGATGACATGAAATATATAAGGAATAATTTATCAGCTTTTTAATTTATGAGCAGTTTATGTTTTGCTCTTTTTCTTTTTTTTTCTTCAGTAGATTGTTCTCATTTTTCAGAGGGAAAAATGTTAAATCTAGTTGGGCTTTTTTTTTGTTCCTCATCCTAATCGTTATTTTTCCTTTCAGTGCTTTTATGCCCTTTATGCCTGTTGGGTTTGCCTGGAATACCATTGTTCACATATGGAAACCTCTCTTTTATGTGGATACTTAGGCAAAGAACACCAAAATGTCTGTAATGCCAGCAGCAGGATGAGCAGTGCAGAGGATCACCAGAAAGCAGTGCAGACTGTGAGGCTCTCCATGGGACAAAACAAAGTTTTAGAGTTAGAAATGTAGCTGACTGAGGAATAGAAAACGGGAAAGTAGATCAATTCTACTGCCTTTTCTATGTCAAATTGAAAAGATCATTCATGTGAACAAGAAAGTTGCTCCACAAACAGGGAGCTGGGATGCACCTGAAGTAATATAGAAAGGGAAGGGATCACATATTTGGGCAAGGGGACTGTCTTCATCTCTGGGGCTCCATAATGTCAGAAATCCACCCCCTGTTTATAAGCCAGAACTTCTACAGAGAGCTCCTCCTTGCCAATCCTCCTTCCAAAAGGAAACTCTGGAGACTTCCATGACAACTTTTATTTTCTATGCTGGCTTATTAATCTTCTGTGCTCCTTCCTGCCCATTTTGCTTTTCTTTCCATTCCTTTCTGCACACTACATCCTCCCACATCTAACATGTAGGCATCTCTATATTATTAATGTATTATGCCAGTAGCCAGATTTTCATATCTCTTGCAGGTGTTTATGAGAACATTTCTCCAGTGATCTATGTTCACTCACTGTGAAAGTACAATTTCAAATTTGCCCTTGATATCTGAAACAATCAATGTTGGCAGCACTTATTTCTTCCCGTCAAATATTTTTCTCTTTCTAGACTCTATAAACAACTGAAGAATAATGTTTCATGACAGTGATGTTGCAGTCCAATAGGGCCTCCTTTGCTTCCTAATTTGTCTTACATTTGCTAAAATCAAAGGGTAAGAAACATAATGGATACCAGTGGCAGCATCTAGCTCGATCATCTCATCACTAATAGGTTCTGTGATTAGTGCAGACAAGCAATGGAGAAGGTGGATACAAGCTTCTAACATTTCTAGGTGAGGATAGCTTCCAGCACATCTGTTACGTGCTAACACTAACTTACACAGCTCCTCATTCTGAGGAATTCTCCTTGGACACAGGTTAGGAATTTCTGGGGTTTAATAAGGTAACAGTGTAGTCTGCTTTTGCATAGTTCACCTGAAACATAACATTTCCTCCCTTCAGTAGACATCAAAGAGCTTGCAGGGAGGCAAGTGTAATGCCTCCACTTGCAACATTATAAGCCCATGCTGACAAAAAACATTTAAAGTATTTTAGTGTTCATGAAAGGTTCAAGATTAGGTATAAAAAACTTCAGATTAACTGTTGAACCAGTGCAACAGCATAGTCTGAATTTTCCTCAAACATCATTGGATAGGCTAACTACAATATTGAAAAATCAAGTAATCTTTCCTATCCATTTAAATTTTGGACCTTCCTGCAAAGAGGAACACAGTGGTTCACAACAGTGTGAAACATGACAGTGCTGTGGTTTACCACTATCTGTTTTATTTCAGTGAGGTTTCGGTCAAAAATCAAAGCTTTGGGGTGCCTCTAAGTGCCCAAGAATTTAATACCTTTGACATTATGGCAATTACTTAAAATAAAACCTCGTTTTTCTGAACATAGTTGGAGCCAAACAACTTAAAGAGGTTTTGCTCCAAGTCTAATTCAGACAATTCTCAACCCAAAAGACCACAACCAATCCTCTGTCCAAAGCACCACATTTCTGACCCTGCTTTTACTTTCTGCTTTTCTGCCTCCTTCCACCCCTACTTGAAGCTATACTCAGGGAAATAACTGACCTTTATGGCTGTGATCTGCTTTGAAGGTTTCTGTATAAAGAAATTTTTTTCTTCTTTACTGTCTGATAGTTTGAACTCAGCCACATTAGTGTTTTGAGAATACATATAATTAATTAATTAACCATCAGGATTAATAGTACAATGTAGAACCAGCTAATGTGAGAATCCTACAAGCTGTTCCCCATAGTTGCACCAAAGTAAGATTGACCCATCTGCAGAAACCCAATTTTAGCTCTGAGTTTCCCATGAGTACAAGCTGTCAGCAAGCACACTTAATTGGCCATATGATATGTCTGGTTAGTGAAGTGGATAAATTAGTGCTATAAATGTCAACCAAATTTGATGCTCCTTTTTCTGAGGACTGTGTCTGCAGGACTTTCTCCTTCACAGAGCTATTCAAACGGCTCATTTTTCTCACAGTTTGAAGCAGTTCCAGAAAAGTAGAGCATCCAGTTCTGCCAAGTCCTGAGGAAAATCAGCAGGAACAAATAGCTGGGGTACAGCTGACATAAGTGAACAAGGCAGGCAAGATGCTGCTCCACAGAAACCTACCATGCATAACAGGGAGAATGGCAAAATTATAAACAACATAGCAAGCCCTCAGATCATAGGGCTGGGTTTGGTCAGACACTGTCCTAGACCTTCATCTTTTAATAGCTGTATAGAGAAACCCAAGTAGGATTTCAATTTAATTTGCACTTGTGATAAACCATTCATTTTAAAAAAAACCCTTTGGAAGACAGGAGTGCAACCTAACTACCTGTCATTTATCTTCTTCAGATGATCAAGAGCTTAATCTGGTCTGGAGATGGTACCTATCTTTCAGCAGTGGCATAACAAATACAAGAGAGCAACCTCTGAAGGGATGCTGGGGAACCAAAGTGAATACTATAGAGAAAATCTTTGGCAGCTAGACTGTCTGCTGCTAGTTAGTCCTAATGCATTTAACTGCAGTATAGAATACTCTTCTACCCCTGATGAATATGCATTAAGTGCAATTTTCAGTACATTGCAGATTTTTAGACAGCTGATCGCCCTTATTGTTGTACCTGTTGTGGTTTCCTTTCCACTGTCTATCCTGAGAAGTTAAATGTAGCCTTCTGAAATACAGCAGTCCTGGGAAAGGTTACCACTTGTTGGATCTGGTATGTACTTTTATTCTCACCGATTCCTCATTCTTTTCGAACCTGACGAATAAACCCTCTTAAATGGGTCCCTTTATGAGGTAATTTGAAGCTGTTCCACTTGATAATCTATGCTATCGTCACTAGTTAACATGATCCCTAATCTCAGTAGTTTTTATCAAGCTTTTATCAGTGGTACTGCCTTGAGTTGTTTGTGTTAATCATAGTTAAGAGCACTGACTGGGAGTGATGGTGTCTGTTAGTTCTGTGCCTAGCCATTCCAGGGGGTGACCTTCTCTCCCATAAGAAGAAGCAGCTAATGGAAAAGCACCTCCGCCTTTTCTTGTTTTCAGGTTCACACATCCTTGAACATATACTAGTTTAAAGTTTGTTTGACATCTTAGATCAGCTGAAGGTTGTAAGTAATTTAAAGTCATTCATCTAAGTCAGCACCTAAAATGAAAGCAGTAATGGTTTATTCCATAGGGAGTTACTTGTGAGCTGCTAAATGTGTGTAACAGTCCATTGCACAGTGCAAAGCCAAGCTCAGTAGAAAGTAGATGAAAACCTATACAGAGTTTAAAGGGCATCAGCAATTATTCATTTTACCCCAGACAGTCAGTACAGAGGCCACTTGTCTTTTTATCAACAGTATCTGATAACATGAAGAAATTAATAATTTACAGAGGGCAGGCAGTACTTTTCCATTAGAAGCTTGTGCAAGGAAGAAAGAACTGCTGGCACAGGCCAGAATGCTCCCTGCAAGGTCGTTCTGCCTCAGTGCAGCAAATGTGTTTCTTTTTAACCCTTTCATAATCAAGAAAAAACACAGCTCCAAATTGCATGCATATTTTACCTTTATTGAGTGCAGAAAATACCGCACAACCATGATGGACTTCATTTCCTGATATCCTCTTGCAAGCTGTGCAGCTTTAGCTCTAGCAGTTCCTTGAGTGAGAGATCTCATAGGAACCCTTGATGCTTTTGGAACAAGCTGAATATCTTATTCATATCAACTGTCACTCTGGAGCTGACAACAGGTCACTCAGTGGCCAGAAGAACTGATGAAACGTGGTTTCACCCAAAGTATGCATCCTTTGCCCACCAGTCTTGCCCTCCTACTCCACCCCTTCAGATGGCAGCTGCCTGTGTGCCTGCCCATTGCCTGCCCAGTGAGCACACATCAGCTTGGGTGCTGCCAATTGAAATGCACCATTGCCGTCTGACCTGCCTTATCCTCTTAGTTCAGACACTGCCTCTTGTGTGACATCTGGGGTTGCAATTATCTCTGAGCCTTCAGTGTCTCCCTCCTGTTCTGATGAGGGTTTCTGAGGGAGGGGAGAAAAACGGGCAAGTAGACTCACAGCACAAGAGCAGAAGTTTGCCACATTGTCCTAAGAAGCTAGGATAAAGTGGTAAAAAAGTTCACTCAGGCTATACACTAATGGAATATTGCAGCATCATATTTACAGAGCGGGAAATTATAACATTATGAATCCTACAGGAACACTGTTCTTTGCTACATGGCCAGCATCATCTTTGATTAGACCTGTTATATCCTTAGTCTATCATGCATCCATTCATGTTGTTGAGCACATACCATAAAATATAATAGATGTGCAATAGTGCAAAAACATTTGAATTTATGCTATTTATAGTTTGGAAGATTAAATAAATGCTTAGAATATGCAGAACTTTCAAAACTCCAGACACCTACTAAAACAGCAAGATACCCAGTTCGATGCTTACACGATTTCTTCCTCTTCTTGATGAAAATGTTTTTGAAAGACTATCCTGAAAAGGTGATAGTGAGGAGGAAATGGGAAGGATTGCCATGGATGGCATTTTTCAATTTGGTTTTTTCTTCATTTTGTTTAATTAAGCCCCATGAATTTCCAGAAGAGTTTTTGATGCAATTTTTTTCAATAGCAGCATGACAGCAACATCAGACAGCATGGAAAATCTGTGCTGAGATGCTAGCACAAGAGGGACCGGATTTCATCAGGCTTAGTTAAAAACCTCCGCTGATGCCATCAGAGCATTCTCAAAAGCGTAGCCATTTATAATTTTATAATTGGCCAATCAAGGTTGTGGGGTTTTTTCCAACCAGCTTAGTTATTGAAATGTATTTCATGATTCATGAAACACTCTGTATGTGTCAAGCTTTTTCCCTGATGATATATCAGGTTTCCTTGCAGGCTTGCTGTATATCCATCTTCCTCTTTCACACTATGGATAGAGTGAAGGAAGAGAATTATGAAGGTGCCAGGCAATGCTCCAAAGTTGAGACTGAAGTTTGTTCTTACAGAAGTGGTCCAGTTATTTTGCTATGAATAAAATCTACTATATTATTCCTAAAATTACAGGACTTACTGAGTATGAAATGGATTTTCTGAGAATTTACAAGTAAATCCATTAATTAGTTTGAGTTAGAGTTAATTGAAAATAGGTCCTTTTGCACCTTCTGTCAGACTTTTATTTATCCCTAATGAATTCTGTTATAAAATACAGACCCTTCATTATTCATATATCATCAGCATGCTTTGAAGCCTTTCCACAGGACATTTTCAAAGTAATTATTTTAGGAATTATGTCCCTTCTTGCTATAATTCATCAGAGCTGGGAGTTTCTAATTTATCAAGGAGAGAAGGGAATATTGTTGCTTGGGGGGGGGGGTCCTCTGAAATGCTCTTCTGCTTGGCTGCCACTGGCTGTTGCTCTTGCTTCAATAGTTCTCAGGAGGGAGAAAGGAAATTCATTGTCTATGAATCAGTTTGATCAAATGACAACTTAAATCCCTATAATGCCATAATCATACTGTCATTACACATTGTCACATCAGGACTAAGGTTGTCCAAACATACAGACATTGTTTCATAACTTAATATTACCATATTTTTCTGAGGTTGAGGGTAGCCCTAAGTTTCTGGATCTGTAATGTTTGTTTGAGAGATAATTCTACTTTCCCTATTGTATTTGGGGCTATCTGCAAGTGTTTATTCTTTTATTACCGCAGCGTCTAGAAATTCACATCCCAAATGCTTTGTACTAAATGCTACACAAAGAGAACAAAAAGCTCTCCCACCACACTAAGTTTGTCCTTTAATTACAAAAGGTTAAATGAAGAATAGAAAACCAAAAGAAAATGTGCAAAAAATCTTAGACAGTTTTTGCCTGCAAATAGGCAGTGACCTCAGCCTGCTCCTGGCCAGACCTGTGAGAAGTACTTTAAACTTTGAACAGTGAACTTTAAAGGAAGGATCTGCAAAAGCCCATGGCTTTCACTGTGCAAATATCCTGGGACAAGGAACAACAGGGGAGAAAATACATGTGTGGTAGTTAAGAAATACGTAAAAGGTGCAGGGAGCTGGGTAGATGGAGATGAGTGGTAATGTGTTGATGCACTTGAAAGTACAAGGGGAAGACCAAGTGGTGGGAGGGTGTCAGGTTAGAGAAGTGGCTTATGTTCACAACACAGGGAAAAAACTGGACGGGGAGTGGCTGAGTTACTATTAAAGAAAAATATCTTTGCTTCACTTTTCTGAACCGATAAGAAAACAAGAAAAACGCGTTTTGCAGTAAGCAAGATGCAAGTATCGAGAATCCAGAAAAAAGTTGTATCTCAGTGAACAGTAGAGGCTGTGTCATGGAGTGCAGACTTAATTGTGATTTTCTCTGGCAACATGCATGATTGTCATTAAAATATATTTCAGTGCTGTAACTGATACTTTGCTCATTCTCACATTAGATTCCTTTGTATAAATGTTGATATTGTGATTGCCTTAGGCCATCTGAACAGCATGCATAGCACACACATTGCAAACCACTGGTTTTCTGCCTGTGGCTGCAAAGCACAGGAGACTCATGAGACCAGGGCAGATGACCTCCATCACACACTGCACCCTGCTACCTAGCACAGACACCAGCTCTATTACAGCACTGGGGTTTCTTCTTCAAGCATCTTCTAAATCAAACACACCCACTGATACCAGGCTTTGCTGATGCATAATAAACCAAAAAGGAAAGGGGAAAAGAAACCACATTAAAAAAGGCACTGGAACAAATACCTGTGGTCTGGGGGCAGCCTGTCATCCAGTCAAACAAAGCCACAGATCTCAGCCATTGCTCCCCATCCAGGCTTCTTTTCCGAAGAAAATTTGGAGATGCTCTCCCTTACATTTTGCATCTCTTTTTGTTGTTCTGGAATTGCAGGTCCTCCCACAGAACACAAACTGCAAATTTCAAAGCAGCTGTATTTAAACTCAGTCAAGAGTATAACGCAAACAACTTTTTTCAGTGAAAAAGAAATGATACAAAATTAAAATACACACAGCCAATGATTGTTAAAATAGTAGATCATCACATAAATTTGCATTAATTGCACAAAAGCTGAAAGTACTTCATTAAATACTCTCATAACACAGTAACCTCTTTAGAAAATTATTTCTGGGGTAAGCATGTAAATAATTACATACTGTCTGTCCCATGTAGTTTTATCTGCCTAAGCAAAGGGGAACGAAGTGTTACAGCTCAAGAGCACTCTGATTTTTTTAGCAATTGATTAGAAAGAACAAGCATTTTAATGATGTTCATTAAAAGTGCTGCACATATATGAATTGTATATTCAAGAATGCAAGGATTTGAATCCCTATGCTCAGTTCAGTATGGAAAAACCAAGTGTATAAATGATGTATTGTTAGGAATCAGCACTGAAGGTAAGCATTTGGTAGTAAATCTGATTAATTTCAATGTAAATTAGCAACGTGATACTGCCTGTAAGTATGAGGATGTAATTGGTCCATGCAGGTCCTTATTACAGTACTCACACTGACAGCCTTGTATTCTGTAAAGAAATGAAAGAGTTTATTTGAGCTGCAGCTTCAAATTAGTCTTTATTCTCAGGATTTTTTATCCAGAGCATTTGAGTACTTTACAGTAAATAATACTGTTATCCTCATAACTCCAGTCTGGCATGAGACCATTTCCCGCTTTGTAAAACGTCTCCCTAGTTATAAACAGTTTTCCCTTTCCAGATTAGGAAGAGAAGTCTCCAGCTCATGAAAAATCATACAGTCACTTTGGATAGCCATAGGTCAGAGTGAATTCACTAGGTGCCATGGAGAACTCTTTATTTTTTTGCCTAGAACTTCTATATCCTGTAACCGAATGCCAGGAATGCCACGTGTTAGTCTAGTCTCCACAGCATTCTCCTGGAGAAACTGTCTACTCTTGACGTGGATGAATGTACTCTTTGCTGAGTAGAAAACTGGCTGGATGTCTGGGGCCAAAGAGTGGCGGTGAATGGAGTTGAATCCAATTGGCGGCTGATCACAAGTGGCATTCCCAGTGCCCAGTTCTGTTTAATATGTTTGTCAGTGATCTGGATGGGGCGATCGAGTGCACCCTGAGTAAGTTTGCAGATGACACCAAGCTGGCTGGGAGTATTGATCTGCTGGAGGGCAGGAAGGCCCTGCAGAGGAATCTGGACAGGTGGTGGCCACTGGTATGAGGTTCAACAAAGCCAAGCGTCGGATCCTGCCTGTTGGCCACAAAACCCCATGCAGTGCTACAGGCTTGGGGAAGCTGCTCATGGACAAGAACCCGTGGGTGCTGCTTGATGGATCTGAGCTCAAGCCAGCTGGCTTCCAGGCAGACAAGAAGGCCAAGAGCATCCTGGCCTGTACTAGCACCAGCGTGGCCAGCAGAGCCAGGGCAGTGATTGTCCCCCTCCACCAGGCACTGGTGAGGCTGCACCTGGAATCCTGTGTTCAGTTCTGGGCCCCTCAATACAAGACTGACATTGAGGTGCTGGAGTGGGTCCAGAGAAGGGCAACAAAGCTGGTGATAAGGAACAGCTGAGGGAACTAGGGGTGTTTAGTCTGGAGACAAGAAGTCTAAAGGGAGACCTTATTGCCCTCAGTAGAACATCAGAGTGAGCAGAGATTATATATTTCATCAGGGAATACAAAGAGTATGGCAAGACAAAAATGAGTGATGGTCTTCAAGATACATCTGAACAGACACCAAAAGATGCACTTCAGGCCCAGTTAAGTCCTTAATGTGAATTTGTGAAATGTCAATGTGCATCATTCATCTGTGTGCTACTCCTGAAGAGCATTTGTTTGCTCCTTTGCTACTCGTAAAGACTTTTCTTTGGTAGTGTTGACCCCAGCAGTTCACTAATGAATCAAGCCTCCTGGCTCATATTTCTTTCTAGGTCTAATGATAAAGACCAAATTCTGTTAGATCTTTTCTCTCCATCTCCTGAAAAACAAGTAAACACTTAGCTGAATATCAACTTAACAGCTGACTGTGCAGGCCCATGAAAATCAAAATGAAACCTTAAAAATGCAGATGTAGTCATCAGAGTGCTAATTAGTAATTTGGCTGCTGCATCTCCACTCCAGATCTTCACTTTAATTGTAAAACAGGGAGGGGGAAGTATCTTAGGGTCATATTCCTGGCCTTCCCAGGGGAGTGAGCACGAAGCATTCTTTTTGCACTTGGATGGGATCTGTGCCGCCAGGAAAGCAGTACAAAGGCTCCGTCTCCAGAATGGAAATACCCGCCTGAAGTTCCCAGCTCATAGCACGTCAGCAGTGGTCAGTATGGCAGAGACATATGCAAACATCTTCATCTCACTGTCTTCAGCAAAACCAAACGTACAAAGGGTACCACACACCCACCTCTCCATGTGGCCCCTCCCCCCAGCAGAGCAGCCCACTCTTCAGTGAGAGAGTAGTTTTTCCTTTCCAAAAAGCATCCATGCCTGTACAGCCTCTGCATCCTGGTATCTTATGTGAAGAACTATTCTGCATCTATGAGGCAAGTTTTCCTTGAACTGGCATGACTCCACCTGCCATCACCATTGCAGTTCTCTTCACCATCATGAACAGGAGCTGCTATCAGCTTTAGCACCTTTGCAATCATTTTTCCTTGTGAAAGAAAAGCTTAATAATGTTTGGAGAAAAGCAACTGTGCTGCATCCTTTAAATGAATGATGCTGAGATTTGTTTTGTAATCATGACACTCTTTTGGAAAAGAGTAGTTCTTGTTTAGAGGTAATAAGAGCTGACAACTGGGGTCCCATTCTTCACTCACTTCTTTCTCCTCCTAGCCGTGATGAGAACATCCCATTAACTGTCATTGCTACAGCTTTGATTACACTTTTTGGATGACATCTTTTTTTATGTTAAAGCTCTGTCTTAATTATTGCATAGCCATCATTCCAGCTTTATATCCACCTGCAAAAAAGTTACAAATTTTTTTGAGGGTGTTACTAAAGGAACTTTCCAAATTTTTATTTATTTATTTTTGTGTGATTGCAGCTGTATTGTTAAGACTTATTTGCATATAAAACATACATAACTGTCACATTAATATATATCAGTCTTCATACAGTGGTGATAAAACTCTACCCACATCACAAAAAGTTCATGTGGTCTGTTAGAAAATCTTTATTGTTCAGTGAATTAAATGATTTACCTGAACACATTCATTGTATTTAACTTGAATGTGGCCAATTGTCTGTGTTTCTTCTTAAGTTTTGCAACACTTGCTTTCTTTTCTTTCAGTTCTGGGGTTATTTTTTTTCCTTCAGAATACGAAATGTTGTTATCTGTAGAAATATTTAATGTAGTTATCTGTAGAAAAAAATTTCTCAGCCTCATGGTTGGAAAGAAGAGCATGAAAGCAAAAACTTTAGAGCCTAAAAATAGTGAAGAAAGATGCATTATTATTATTATTATGCCATTATTACGGTAATTCTGAGAGATACAGGTTAAAATGTAAATTTTAGCAGATTGCACCACATCATTATTTACACAAAGAAAGAATTAGTCCCCTTCTTAAGTTATTAAGTGAAAATCAATGTACTCTTAATGGTACCTCAATAATCAAGCTGTCCTGAGACTGATGATCATTTAGACTATGATCATTTTATGTCACTCTGGTAATATAGAGAAGTCTTCAAGATGTTGCAAAGAGGCCAGAGTAACAACAATTAGAGGCGGTGCACATAAATTATGGAGCTATAAAAGATATGGGTATAAATGTCCTCATTTTCAGGACTGCAAAAAGAAATTTCTATCAAAGTCAAGCAAAAAAAAGAAAAAAAGAGAAACAGGAAAAAGCAGAAGACAGATTCCAGTGAAAGCACTTGTCAGATCAGCTCTATTAATTAACCATAAAGATGCAGATTAAGGATACTTTAGATAGAATTAAATCTTCCTGAGGCAAAGATAGTGGTCAGAAAAACCTTATTCAGCAATATGGGAGAGAATTTTCTTCCTGTCTAGATAAACATTTCATGCTTTTCCAGACAGCGCAGACTGTTGCCCTCTGTCTATGAATGTCTGTGAGTGATTTTTCTAACTTAGCTTTTCTGAATGTGCAACATTTGGTACTCAAGATACACATACAGCAAGTGCTCACACAATACATGCCAGATCAATATTTCATGTTTACAGAATGGCACTTTTTCAGCAAAGCAACACTTTATCTCCTCTAGTGCTTCATCCTCCCTGTCAAATCTCTAACACAGAAAAGTCATTTTTAAATTAAGAAGTCATTTCTCTCTTCTCTTAGATAGCAATAGTTTTCTAGTTGCTATGTGCCATGACTTGGTATGTAACAAGCCAAGCAATCAGCAAAAATGTGCCTCTCACTTTGCTTTTGGGCAGTGGGCCAGTTTTGCCAAGAACCCTGTGGCTTTCCTGATCTTAGGCACTGAACTTTTGATCAACACTGAGGGGAAAATGCAGGTAAAAAATAATGGGATTTGAGGTCTTTCTTAACCTAGAACAAAATGTCCTCAAGGCAGCAAAGGAAATAAACTAGAAGACTGCGGTAGTAGCGAAAGAATTAGTTTCATACCAATTTCCTTGCAAGATCAACTACAAAATCTTTGTGTGGTAGGTAGGACTGAGACTTAACTCCCCTATAAATCTGGGACAGATTGAGCCACACACTTTGGTGCAGAAGTTCACACACATTTCCTGATGAGGCATGTCACACCTTATGGTCGAAAGGCTGGAGTGGGTAGATGTGCTGAGTCTGGTGTCAGACAGCACAATGGTCCTTCAAATGCTCTTGAAGGGTAGACGAAGACTGTCTGTTGTCACTGTTACGGAACCAGGGGATTTAAAGAAGCATGCAGCACCTCAGAGGGATGACTGGAAAAGAGAGCTAAATATTTATTCTCCTTTTAACAAGTTCTGGACAGTGTGGAGGGACAGGCATTCAACATTTTGGTTTTGGTGCACATAAGAGAAAAAACTTTTATCTGCAGAAATGACCAACAAAGCACAGAAGGGTATGACTAGTTTTCATAAGAAGAGACAGGTTATTGTTTTTCTTGATCTGAACTAAAAAATACATGTGTTTTGAAGATCTGAAATACTACTGACTCATGTTTCAAGCATGCATCATTATCCCGAGCACCATGTGGCAAGTCTTTAGATGTGGGTGCAGCATAAAACATAATGTTGCAAACAGCTTTTTTTGAGTAGTGGCTTTAAGAGGATTTCCATAATGCCCCAGTAACACTGAGCCTGACTGCTCATCCACAGTTGTGAATTTCAAGAATGCAATACCTGGCACAAATTGAGATTAAAATAATGCTCTTTCTTTGCCCAAGACCTCGGTCATGGATTACAGCATCCTGCTGCAGAGAGTAGCTTAAAGACAAAACCTAGCTCTGAATTTTAGTGTTTGGGTTTCATTCACACAACCGTGAAAGACTGCATTTTGTAAGGAAACTCCTAAAGTAACTCATCGTCCTTTTTTCCCTACTCCTCAAAGTTGCAGCACTTCCGAATTTTCAAGAAAATCTTTCCAAAGGAAAGGTCCTTAATCATAAATTTAAGTATCATCTTCCTCATGCAGAGCTAAACATTAGAAATCATCCATGCAACCTTCCAGCGCCTTGAAATCTGTTAGTATTAAATATGGCCTCCAAAACAGAGATAAATGAGATGCAGAGCTAGAGGAATTGGAGTTTGCCAAGAAGTTATGGTTTGACACACCACAGGAACAGGCCATTGTGAGATAGTGTTCTTATGAAGTTTTTTGTTATTTATTTGTTTACCTGCATTCCCTGATTCTCTTGCCCCCAGTGTCAGTAAGTTTATGTACTGGACAGTGTCACACATTTTCACTTTATGATAAGGTGCTTAAGGCTAACCTAATGTCCCAGAAATAAGTAATGGCACTGAAGGAGAGTCAATTCAGAACACTTCAGAAGGGTCAAAATATGTGTTATTTTTCTTTTAAAGAAAGCACAGACTAAGACCTCCAAAATTACTATAATTACAGAAAAAAAGCCACTCTTTCATTCTCACACCAGAAGATATTCTAGACATAAAAGTTAAGGAAAAGAAAAGTTAGGAATTTTTAATCATTTCAGCATACTTTTTTTGGTAAATATAAGTTCTTTAATCTCATTTGAAGTAGGCATATTAAACCTAATGCGCTGAACTGAACATTATGTGATCAGAATAAATTGGGTCTATACAGCTAGTCCTTCTAATGCAAAGTCATAAGGAAAAAATATAATAAACTAAGTCATTAATTCACTGCATCATGACTTCTCAGTAGCTCAACACTTTCTGGGTAGTATAAATTTATACTGCTTGTTTTATCTATCTTGAATAATTTCATTGGCATAGAAAACTACAAGGGTAGGATAAGTTTTTGGAAGCTTTCACAAGCTACCTGCCTTCTTTGCTTCAGTCTTCAGTGTCAAGGCCAGCCCTCAGGAATCCCTGGCGCAAGTGATCAGGGAGAAGGCGTGGAGAAAAGAAGTCTTTCCTTTGGTTGGGGATTGGGTTAGAGATACTTCAGACAAATTTGACATCCACAAATCCATGTGTCCTGACAGGATTCATTCGTGAGTGCTGATGGAGCTGCCAGACATCATTGAGAAGAGAGTGCAGCAAGCTCACTGCCCTGGACTTCAAGAGAGCAGAATTTGGCCTCTTCAAGTATCTGGTCAGTAAGGTTCCATGGGATATAGCCCTAGAGGGCAGGGGGGCCAAAGAGTTGTGGTTGATATTCAAGGATCACCTGCTTCATGCTCAGGAGCGATACATCCCTACTAGAAGGAAGTGCAG
>JANRGW010024193.1:0-22094 GCA_024733675.1 Psilopsiagon aymara
TATGTATTTTTAACTTAGTCAGCTACTGAACAAAATACCTGAAATGCCATTCAAAATTTACACACAGATGCAGAATATCATTAATGCTTTCCAGTCTTTTTCTTTTTAAAACTTTTACCAGTGAACCACAACATGAATTGCTATCTTTCTGGTCCTATAATCTAATTCCTAGATCAGGAGTAGACTGATTGAGCTGTGCAGAAGTCCAGCACTGATGAAATTGCCTTCTCCTCACTTCTAACAGGGAGATATCCTTTGTGCTAGAGCAATTCTCTTGCGCTTTCAGGCATACTCAAAGGGCAGAAAAGGGACAAAGGGTCCTAAGCAAAAGACTGGATATATTCCTTGATATTCACATTGAAAGAATTTTGAAAGGTAAAACCTCGTTAAGAAATTCAGCAGAGGCGTGATTCAAGCAATACTACCTCACATCAAATATAACCTGGTCTTTTGAGGTTGTCAAACTGAATTTAAAAATGGGTTTTCTGTTTAGTTATCAAAGGTTTGTAGTGATAGAACTGAGAAAAATGCTTTTGGATCTGGTCATTTTGGATCAGATTTCTGCTAACATCTCCTACTTTGTTACTGCATTTTCTAGCTATTTTATACATACATTTGTATGTATAAATATAAATGCTTAGGAATATTTATCCATCTTAATACAAAAAGAAAGCCTGCAGATTTCCAGCTCAGAGGAGTCTGAGTTTGGTCTAAATTCACATCTGCACTCAGTGGATGAATAAGCTGAAGTATAGACCACTGGGGAATAGAAATCTGTAACATCTCCTCAGGCAAAATTTTCACTGTGATCAGTGGAGATAAAAGTACTCAGTACTGGATGCTTTCTTCTTGTCAATCTTCCACTCTAAATAGTGAGTGATAATTATAATAGAAACCCCAACAGTTTTGGTGGGATACACGATGAGGTTCAATTTAGTCAAAAGAATGTTCCTAACGCAGAAATAAAAATATGACTGTTACATGAACATGATTGTGATTTTTTCTCAAGCTGTCTTTTTAATCATCCAGTGCTGAAAATAAGTCTTACAATACCGTAGGTACCCAAAAATCATTAAGATATATTAGAAGAAGCCTACAGACACCAGTAATCTGGAAGAAATATATAAAAAAATGAGGTGGTTTTGATGCTAAATGAAGTACTACATAAGGTAATGTAAAATTACTAAAATAGCCTTATGAATTAAAAATGTGAAATTAACAAATTAAAATTTAAGGGACTTGATTTAGCTTGATTCAAACTCACTGGATTATCCTTCATCTCTGAATTCTGAAAGCACTTTCACATAAAGATGAAAACTTACTTACAAGTATTTTCAACAAATCATCCAAAGCAGAGGTGGCATCTGGTAACTGAAATGAAAGAACTTAATGCAGTTAAGGGGCATAAGAGTAGCCCATGCAATTGGTGGACTGATATCTGTAATCAGTAATGACAATTTTTCAGGCTTTTTTTTTTTAAATAAATACATAATACTTCTCTCTATAGTAATTTTTATTATAAACTGTTACCAAGAAATGCTAAGCTGCAAAAAATGATTCATTTGGAGTCATCTAATAAAATAAAACCGTGAGCACTAAGGAGGAAGTAAGATTTATAAATGCCTTTCATTATAAGCTTTTTTAAAGTTTTGATTAGCTGAACAGTACCCTGAATATTCAGTAGTGGTTGTAGAGTTGTTCTGCAGACATTTTGGACCTTTAAGTCTATGGATTAGGAAATTAGGAAATTTGACTGAAAAGGGGAAGCAATTCCTGTCCAAGGTGCTCAAGCTTGTCCACAACTAGAGCTCTAAAGCAATTACTCAATTTCTAACTTTTCTTTGTCTGCATTAGACCTTTGTGGAATTAAATTTTAGTGTTTGTCTTATGATCTATTCCTTTCTGAGATATGAACGCAAACTCTAAAATGATACTTCCAAAATGTGATATTGGGAATCAATTTTGGTTTGGTTTGCACTCAATAACTTTTTTTAACAAAACCCATATGATTCCAATTGCTGACTGGAACTTTTATCATTTTTAAACAGCAATTACTGCTTCTTTATCAGCAACTCATGAATGCCTTTAGCTATTCTTTACAAGTTGTCTCAATTGAAGTAAAGGAATGAAAAACTGTGCTTCACTTTAAATGTAGAAATATCATTTTACAGAATTATTTCAGTTGAAAGACAGTGGAATAGATGAAAACTTTTCATGCCAGGAAAAAAATAAACAAAATGGTAGGCATTTAGACAAGGGAAAACACATGGAAACATAGAATACCAGCTTGAAATGGACCTCAAAGAGCAGCTGGTCCAATTTTTCCAGGAAAGGCACTATATAGATTAGGTGTCCCAGCAACCTGTTAAGCTGAACCTTGTGTCCAGGGCTGGGGAATCCATCATTTTCCTAGGGAGATTAATCCAATTGCTGATTGTTAACATTGTGAAAATTTACCTCTAGCATCTAAACAGAATCTCCCAGGAGTAATTTGTATCCATTACCCCTCATCTTTCCCATATGACTCCTTGTCAAAAGGAAATTTTCATCTTCTTTGTAGCCACCCTTTAAGTACTGCAACATGGTGATAAGGTCTCCATAAAGCTTTCTTTAATCAAGGCTGAACAAACTCCATTCTTTCAGCCTTTCCACATAAAGCAGGCTTTCCAGTTCTTGAATCATCTTTGTAGCTCTTCTCTTGATACTCTTCAGCCTGTCCACATCTTTTCTGTGTGTTGGGGATCAAAACTGAACACAGTAATCCAGATGTGGCCTGACAAGTGCAGAGTAGAGTGGGATAATGGCTTCTTTATCCCTGCTGATGACAGCCTTGTTGATGTAAGCCAGAAACCTGTTGGCTTTTTTCTGTAGCTGCACACTGCTCACTCATGTTGAGCTTGTTGTCCACCAGGGCCCCCAGGTGGACCTTCACAGGGCTGCTCCCCAGTCAGGTAGATCCCAGCCTGTGCTGCACTCTTGGATTGTGTGTACCCATGTACAAGACCTTACTCTTGTGCTTGTTCCATTTTCTGTTTCTTGTTAGCCCACTCTTCCAGCCTACCCAGGTCTTCCTGCACGATGGCTTTCCAAAGTGTGCACTTCCCCACTCGGTTTAGTATCATCATGACTACCATTATTCACACTGAACTCTGCAGCACTTTGCACTTTGCATTTTTTAAAATTGTGTAAAGTGTTTAAGTGCTTGAATTCTATCTGGAAATCTCAGGGTTGTTAACCATAATATTCATTTCTAGGGATCATTTCTCTTGTCTACAAGTAATAGACTACTGACATTCAAATTGCATCAGGATAGCCTCCAGCAATTATGCAGGTTTCTCCTGTGCAGTCTTTGTCAAATATGCCAGCCTACAGAGAATGCCACTGTACTCTTGATATAACAGATAACTTTTAATCACTGACTGTGGGCAGCTGAAACAAGTCCCGTCTTTGAAAATAGATACATCCTTCAAAAAAAAACTACATGCAAAAGCTTATATTTATGTCTATATTAAAGTAAATGCTTTTGCATCACAAGTTTAATTTTTTTTTAGTACTGTTCTGCATTTCTAGTTCTCTGCTGAAGTAAAAAGTATGGTTGTTCTTTAGACTCTGCTGACAACCCCAAGCATACTGGCAATTTAGAAACAGCAGACACCCACATATTAACACCTATGTGTAGTTTTCATAATCTCAAACTGAATCCTACCTGTGGATATCTGATAAACCTACAGAAAGGTAAATAACTTAGGGCTGTATCCACAGAAATAGTTGCAAAAAAAGCATATGTAATTGAGCATCTCTCATGGGGGAGTATGGGTTCTCTTGGCTGCTTTAGTCAGAGCACTAGTATGTCTGTCAGGTAGTACCAAAATGCTCTACAGCTTCAGTGACATATTTAGTGGTAGTACAGTACTTCATTATTCATCAGCATCCATGCCAGTGAAACTTAATGCAAAATGCACACTTAAATAGCGGTGAATAGGACAGTAAAAGCTTCCAAATTAATAACTGTTTCACACAGACAGCTTTTGCATCCTAAGTTGCTTAGTGGCTGGATTTTAAAATAGCCTGTGCTTTTCTTAGTTAATCTCCAGGCACTGTAGAAAAAGCAGCAGACTGCAAAAGGATTCATTTATGAAATGAATGTAGCCTGGTAACAGTGGGAAAGAAGAGTCAGAGCTATTTCCTCCTGGGAACCATTATAAGGGGAGGAAGAAAACAAATTTCTTAGCTGGAGATAGTTACAAACACAGCAGGTTTTTTGTCACACCGCAGTTTATCCATTTTGAATTAAAATAGTTTCAGAAGTTTTCCATGACTTCTCTACAGAACTCAATACTCATAATATATGCTGTGCCTGGAAGGGGAGTATCATTTTCTTACTTTCTGAGTAGGCATGTTAATGTTAGTGTAAGAAAGATTTTTCTTCTATGCAAATAAGATCCTTGAAACCGAGGTTTAAAAAAAAAATGTTAAAAAGATAATGCAATGTTCTTTTCTGCATTGTACTGCATATTTGATCTATACTGTGTTATAAGTGTAAAATTAATTCTGGACACGAGTGTCCCATTCATAGTTTTCTACGTGGAATAGGCTGAATTCTAGATCAAATACTGAGTAGTTTTCCATATGGGTTTTACTTTGGCATACAAAGCTAAATTACATACAAAGTGGTGCTCCTTTTTTTTTTTTTCTTTTTTTTTTTTTTTTTTTTTTTTTTAAGAAGGGAAAATTTGGAGCCTGTGAATCTATTCAGCATTAAGGAATTACACAAGATAAACAGGAGCTGTCAGACTAATTCCCACTGCTTTGATGCATGACAAAACCAGGGAAACAATAATAAATGGATTGCATATTTCTTGTTTGTCTGGATTGCCCATTATAAATTAGCATTTACACTGACTCCTCATAGATGATGAGCAGTTAGGCTGCAACCCTGCTTGCATGATCTATAGACGCAAATACCTATGTCACTTATGGGACTCTTGGCAGTATATGCTGCAATCAAAGAATGAAAATATCCAGTACCAGAAAGAATATATCTTCCTTTCTAGTCAGGTGGGCAAAGGACTAAGTAGTATGTGAATGTGTGAATAATATTAAAATCATCTATGCTTGCTGACCATATGAAATTCATATGATTTTTGAGAGATTATAGTTTTTTATTTTTCCTGTTTGCTGATGCCAGATAAAAGACCAGATGCTTCTTGGTTTTATTTCTAAAGTTCTGAGTTCTTGTTTCATTAACGTTTTTGTTTGTGTGGACTTTCTCTAGGCTGTATTCAGTTGGAGGTCGGGATGGAAGTTCGTGTTTGAGTTCAATGGAATATTATGACCCTCACACAAATAAATGGAATATGTGTGCTCCTATGTGTAAGAGAAGAGGAGGTGTAGGAGTAGCAACATGTGATGGCTTTCTTTATGCAGTTGGAGGCCATGATGCTCCCACTTCTAACCATTGTTCCCGACTGCTGGACTACGTAGAAAGGTACCCAATTGCACATGCACTTTTTAAAATACAAAATGATGTCCAGTAATGTCACTCTTTTAGCTAAATGGTGGTAAAATTAAACAGATTTTTTCACCCAATACATGCCAAATCATATTTGAAAGATTCCACAGACATTTGTAGAAAACAATTTCTTCGAAGGTTATTTATTTTTTCCTTTTTTCACAGTAGCATTAGGTATTATCATGGAAACAAAAAATCCACTCTTCTCACACCTTATTTAAGAAATTTTGTTTTAAAGCATGATGCAGAGCCATAAACTAAACTGAAGAGGTAAAAAAATTAGCATTGGATTAATTTTATAACACAAAATTTTCTCCAGTTGTATTTTGTAACTCTAAAAACATATCTGAGAAATGAAGTAATGCAAAACTGCTTAAGTGATTTATATTTAAGACACATGGCATTGCTTCCTTTAGTAATGCTACCACCTCCTGATGCTTTGATATAAGTCTTACATACTGTATTTTCAGTATCCTGAATTTTGCAGGTGGATATTCTGCAAATTCAAGAATATCTGTTAAGGCAGTAGGGCACAGTTGAAGTGTTTATAGCATTCAGTTTGAAGGTACTCTTCAAATGTTTAATTAAGGTTTGGCTCTTTTCTATTTCTGTATGCTTTAAAATAGAAAAAAAGGAAAATAGAGTCTCCAAATATATACAGGTTGGAAAATTTAAGGAAGATATGTTTGAGTAGTACAAGCAAAACCAGGTGCTATGAGAGATTCGTGTATTTCTTTTCTGAAGGGTTTAATCTTTAAATGTCTGGATTGGCATTTACCATTTACCCAGTATGCAATCCAAAATTTGTATATGATTTTGCCCAGTCTTAAACTCATTCCCATCCCTTCTTTATGTCTGCAAAGATCACATACTGCCAAGTGCTTTACTTTTCATCTCCAACAGATGGAAAACTCATCAGGAAAATCCCATGATGCCTGTAATTCAGGGCCTATTATCATGGGCTTCTATTTGCAAGGAACAATGACCATAATTTCCAATGAAATAAATGTATATTAAAACTACTAGGTGCAATATTAATAAGTATGAAATCTTTCCAACTACTTTTGATTATTGGTACTTGTAAGGGAGCTTTTCTTTCAATTTTTGGTCTCTGAGCAGAAAAACCTTCTGGTGTTGAAGACAAACCACAACCTATCACATTTGTGTTTCTCAGGGAGGACTATAACAATGAAATATACCACTCATTCTTAAGATATTTTGTGTACTGATATCTTAATGTCATTATGTATTCTTCCTTGTCTAGGTATTTTTGCACTGATAGGAAAAAATGTTGATAATGTACTTTTTGGACAGTTAGCTTCCAGACTAAAATCTGGGACTAACAAATCAGAACTTGTAAGGCTAGTATCTCGCATAGAGTGGATGTGAATTAATTGGCAGACTCCACTAAACCATGAAAACACTCTTATGTCCCTCCCACTGACTGATAATTTATAAGGTGGCTGGGATGTGATTTATTTTGTCCATTTTTACATTCAAAATTAATGCATCATCTTCAAAAAATAAATTAACCTGAGTAATTTAGGAAACCAGATGCTAGTAAGTGATTGCGAGCTCTATTACGGTAAACTATTGTACATATCTCTGAAAGTTTTACTTTATGTAAATATCTAGGGCATCTTTTTTTTTTTTTTTTTCTAAGTTGCTTTTCTTCTTCAAAAATGAGTTTCTGCTTCAGTCATTTTGTCATTCTGATACAACCTGATAAGATGTACTTTATTCAAATATTATTTTTCTCCTGAAAGTTTGTCAAGTCAGACATAATGTTTTAAAACTTTTTTTTGAGAGCTTGCAAATCTAAGGGGGCCAGATATGTGGGTTTGAAATGCTACTGCTAGAATCTTGCTCAGTAGTAATTAGCAGTCCTTGCTTGATGCAATTGTAAAGGATTTCCTATAGATTCAAGCATTCCAAAAAAAAATGTCTGCTCTTCACAAACTGGGAAACTACAATGTTGTATAGCTTCTTTAAAGGCAAAATAAATAGTTTCTTTATAAGAATTATAAAATTTTGGAGATATTTTGGAAGATTTTATAAAATAGCTTTCTTTTCCAGACGTTCCTCAAAACAGCTATTAAAATCTTAAGCAAGTTCTTCCCCTTCTTCTGTTCATCTTGATTTCAGACTGATTCTTTCCACTTTCAAGAACTTCTATCATAACCCTTCTGACCTTAAGACATACCTAGCTATTATAAAGATGAAATGTACAGTTGTTTTTAGCAGAAGAAAGGATATAAGGAATCTCAAACATTTCCCTGGCAATTACAAAAAAAACCCAAAAAACCAAAACCCAAGTTCTTGTGCAGTTCTATTTTGCTGACAGAATTGGATTACAAGGATTCTGTTCAGCCTTGCATACCTGTTTATTAGAAAAATATATCAATTGTATTTAGTTTCCCTGCTTTAGCACATCTTCACCGTGGTCTTTCTGGAGCAGTGTATTAAAGAGTCTATCAAAAGCCTAGTGTTTTCCTTTTTTTTTAAAGCATATGTATAGGTCCTGGATTCAGCTGTAACAGTTTCTTTCCTTCTTAGTAGCTGGTGCAGTGCTGTGTTTTTTAGTCTGAGAACAATGCTGATAGTACACCAACATTTTAGTTGTTGCTAAGTAATTCTTACTGCAACCAAGGTCTTTTTGTGCTCTGCCAGTGAGGAGGGGCACAAGAAGCTGGGAGGAAGCAGAGACGAGGCACCTGACCCAAACTAGCCAAAGAGGTATTCCATAGCATAGTACATCAGGCCCAGCATATAAACTGGGGGGAATTGCCCAGAAGACCCAGATTGCTGCTCTGGTCTGGCTGACAGTCGGTGGGTGGTGAGCAATTGTGTTGTGCATCACTTATGTTTATTGTTCAGGTTTTCACTCTTTCTTTAGTTTTATATTTTCTGCCTTATCATTACTATTATTGATGGTGGTAGTAGTAGTAGTTTTGTATTATATCTTAGTTACTGAAATGCTCTTATCTCAACCCATGGGATTTACATTCTTTTAGTTCTTCTCCCCATCTGACTGGGAGCCAGGTAGAATAAGGGGAGGAGTGAGAGAGAGGCTGCATGGTTCTGAGTTCCTGACTGGGCTTAATCCACAACAATACATACAACTTTCTGTAGTATTATCAACTTCTAGTCAATAAAGTTTAAACTACAAGAAAATATGTTGAAAGAACTTGACTCTTTCCCAAAAACTGAATTTATATCTAATACTGTCTCTTAAAGTTGTAGGGGAAAGTGGTTTGATGCCTAATTTTGTTTTCTGGAGAAAACGGACTATATTCAGGTCAAAGACAGCATGAACTGTCACTTATCTGGATATCCTTTCTCTTTCCTCAGGTATGATCCAAAAACTGATACTTGGACAATGGTGGCTCCACTGAGTATGCCTCGAGATGCTGTTGGTGTCTGTCTACTTGGTGACAAATTATATGCAGTAGGTGGCTACGATGGTCAAACATACCTGAACACTATGGAAGCCTATGACCCTCAAACTAATGAATGGACACAGGTAATCATAAAGACTTTATTTTTATTATCTCTAACATATTTTGATCGTTGCACGCAAAAACATTTCTGACAAAGAAGTATAGTGTCTGTGATTGCCATTGCTGTAAAACGAGTCTTAGTCTTTTACCAACTATTATGTCAGGAGATTCCTCTGAAGACAGAAAAGAGAGGATTAGATCCTAAGAAACTGGTAAAGGACAGAATAAGCAGTCATTATCAATACTCTTTTGTCACTTGTTAGACAAAATTTTTTTTCTGATTAACTTCTATAGCCAATTATTCTTTTCCAACTTTGTTCATGCAGAAGAAACATTATCAAAAGTAGCAAAATGGATTTAGACTTTTCATTGGTACTGAGAATGTCCTGAATATCCTTCACAAAAATTTTTATGTTATGTAGAGACCCAAGTTTCCATTTCATTCTTCAGTTGCATTTTCTTCTGTACAATATATATTTTCATAGAATCATGGAATGGTTAGGGTTGGAAAAGAAGATAAAATTGTCTAGTTCCTACCTCCCTGCCATGGGCAGGGACATCTCTCACTAGGCCAGTTTGCTCAAGGGCCTGTCCAACCTGGCCTTGAACACTGCCAGTTTTTAAATGATTTGAAGTTTTGGAATGCTGAATTGCATGGATTGTCCTAATTTTTAACTATGTAAGAATTAATAGGTATAATATTAAATTGGTTGTGGGAGGAATGTATTTTATTGTGTCACAGTAGTGCTTGGATCCATAGCAAAGACAAAAAGAAACAAAGCATTGCTTCGGCACTTTCTGTTACTAGTTCTAATACTTCCTGAAGAAATAATTTATTGCACCAGTGTAGATGTTTACATCTGAATTAGTCACCCTAAGTTCCCTTTAAAGTTAGTGAAGAGTACGTACTTTGAAAGAATGAATTTATCCTCATATAACCATTTTAAATATGCCAGAGGTATTGCATTCAAAATGCTTATTTATTTTTATGATTGTAAAGGGTTGCTTCTGCTGTCAAGCTTAAATGTAGACATACATTTTCTAAAAATAATGCAGAAGCCTATCTTTTTAATCTAATATTAATTAAATTATAAGGGCATTTTTATGACTTTCTGTAGCAGATTAGAAATTAACTTGAAAAGATTCATTTGCTAAATACATCAGTCCACATAAAAAAAAACCCAAAAAAAACCAACCCATGAATAACCACATTTGGACAGATAGTTAGGAAATGCGTATCATTAGTTATAGTGCATTATCTTTACTATTATTATTACATACCATATAAGCTGCCTCTGCTGTGTTACTTTCATCAAGATCCAGTCCCCTACAGTTATTCATCCTTGTGTTGTCTTGAATAGTGTCTAAATCTGCCAGATTAGCTTATTCCAGCTCTTTAACCTGTTTAAGAATACTGGAACCATACAATTTTGGTATTGGTAGTCTTGACCTTGTCTCAGGGGCTGCAGTCACAGATTATAGAAAGCCCTTGCATATCAACAGTTCACAAAACTAATGATAACTCTAAAATTACTTCTTTTTTCTGTTCTCACATTCTCAAGTGAAAGGTTTCAGATGTAAGTAACTTTAAAACTACAATATTAGGATATTGTGGGTTGTATGTTTGGGGCTTTTTAGGGGTTTATAGCACATTATTTTTGACCATTAAAGAATAATGCTAACAAAGCAGTTTGGCAGTCCCTTGAATGGTTTGCTCCCGTTCAGTTAATTTGTGTCTTTTTTCCTGCAGATGGCTTCCCTAAATATTGGAAGAGCTGGTGCCTGTGTTGTAGTCATCAAACAACCATGACTTTGATCAGCACTGCTTAGGGATTTACAGACTGTGAAATGATTATTTTTTATCAGACAAGAATGATTACTTCATGAGAACAAGGATTCACACAGTGGATACTCTGTTGATCACAAACTTGAAAAAGTTTGGAAGTAAGAAAGATTAAGTATTTATGCCCTATAAAATCATAAAAACTGTTCATAGTGAACAAGAAAAAGAAATCAGGCTGTTGTAGGCATAAATGTGTGAGCACAGGGTAGTAAGTTCAGGTACTGTTCTCATGAATGTGCCCTGGAGAACTGGATAACCAAGGGAGAGCTCCATGCAAGGAGCATGAGGGAATATGAGAACAGTTTTCATGGCTGCAACAGTTTTAACTGCAGAAACATTAAAGTACATTTAATAATTTTTAAACTGTGTTTTTTAAAAGAGGAAAGTAGATAGTAACTTAAAAAAGAAATCTGTTTAGGTCTTGTCTTCAAATGGATTATGGTGTTCTCATTTAAACAGGTGGTTTGGTTCTTACTGAAGTGAAGAGGTAGAAAAGTCTAGATATTCCAAGTTTCCTAGTGACTGAACTGTTACTCTACTGTAGGAAGAAAAACAAGACTAAAATTAATCCTCCAAGATTACTTTTTGTTATAACTTTGAGTTGTATGTTCTTGACAGTGTTAACACATCTCATGAGTCTATTGAAGAGAAGCCTGTGTGTTTAGTCTAATCAAACACAAACCAATCCTTTGGCTGCACTGGGGCTCTGCTGCAAATATGGGAGTCAAAAGAACAGTTTCCCAATTCTTTCTTAATCATGTATTCAATTTAAGCATGTGGGCTCTGATTTCATTGCTAATACATCTTCTGCATGTTGGAAGCACATGAAAAGCTGGAAAATAGATACTGTTCCTTCACTGCTTCTTGCAACAGATGAATCATGACCAGAGCAGTCTATATACAGTCTCTTCTAACATTTCAAGAGGGATAAAAATACTACATCTTATTTCTTTCTGAGACTTGTACATACACAACTTTGCCTGATTAATGCTGCCAATTTATGACTTTCCACGTGGGATGGAATAACGGCAACTAGGGAATTCAGAAAAAATGAAGGTGGAATAAGGAAAATTAGACCATTTAATCTAATAATGTTCATATTGTTAATATACTAGTGTCATCTGTACTTCCATTTAGGGCTGATAATTTCTGGTAGTAATGACATATTGAGCTTATACTTGACAGTAGATTTAACATTGCTGCTTTCTATCTGCTCAGCTTTATGAGTTAGAATCTTAAGACCCCTAATGGAATATGAAATTCTGCTATTCAGGGATAGGTTCTGGGAACAGGACTACCAGTGTGCATTGTCTTTAAAGCCTTGCTGATCCTTTATGAAATATTTCATCGCCCAAAATCTGAAAACTCACAGTCCTCTATCACTAGCAATTCAGAAGGAATTCTGGTTGTGGTTACAAGAGATTTCCTAGAGGAAACATTTGAAACCATTTCAGATGAAAAAATACATGCAGCCTCCTATTCAGAGCATCTGATTTGTAGATGTCTCTTTCCTTCTAAACATCATCAGCATGCATGGAGATCTTTGTTTCCTGCAAACTGATCTTCAGTTCTTAAGGCAAAGTACATTTGTTTAAAACTTTTAAAAATAGAAGTCAGTTGCAAAAGTTTCAATTTTAGTTTTCCATAGTCAGTTGGCTTTTGAACTGCAATTAGTCTTCCACAGACAAGCAAGTCCTTTTTTCCCACAGCTATAACAATTTGTTGAATAACAGATGTTACTTCTGTACAAATTTTGTTTCACATAAAGGTAAGCTGCTGAGACAAAAAAAAAAAAAATAATTTAGAATTAGAATTGCAATTAGACATTAGCATTCAATTCTCATACACAGATACCTAACAAATTTAGAAGTAAAATTTTTAATTCTATCCCCAGAACTTCCTTTTGATTACAGTATGTCCATACACAATGACGGTATGATTACCTATGTACTAACCTTCAAAAAAAGATTATGTCTGTTAATTGCAGTTCACGGCAGATTTGTTTTCTATGTATTCATCATTTTTAGCCTCAACTTACCCTCAAATTTATTTTCAATTCTCAATTTACATTTGCACATTTCCATTTGCCTTTTTAAAAATTGTTTCTACTAATAGAGTAGCATAAAAATCAATTTTGAAAAAGAAAGATCAATCTTGTGATCCTCATTTGTTTATGGAGTTGTTGATTACCTTGCCATTTTGGACCTCTCCTTTCAGTTATTTTTTACATTTACAATTTTTATTATTGACAGGAACACTAGAAATATAATGATTGTTAGCAAAGATCTTCATAGAAAAATGTCATTTAAAATGCATTATTTAGTAGAGGTCTTTATTATTGACAATTTGTGGTCCAATTTTACTGATATTTTTTTTGAAATTTAACCCACTGAAATCATAGCCACAAATAAGGCAATAAAATGAGCTGAAGGTAAGAATATTGTTACTTTGGCTTTAATTATAAATGTTCAATGCATATTTTATATGTGTTCATATGAATCTTGTTACATTATCAAAGTAATTTAAGGATGCCTGCCTCATAATGTTACTCTGCGAAGCTACTGTTAATTTATTTAAGGGAACCATTTTGGCATAGACAAAGGGTGATTTTCTTGAATATCATTCTCTTCTACAGAAAACTGCCATCAATTGACCAATATTTGAAAAGTACTTATGTTAAATATATCTAGAAAGCTCTATCTATTATTCAGATCGGCTTATGTTTAGAAAACCCCAATTAATTCCCTTGAATATATTTTTCAATTATTTAAACACTTCTCAATTACTTCAGTAAAAATAATTCACAGAAGAATTTGAAGCTATACAGGTGTTAATGGCTCAGACACTGATATCCATAAGCAAATACCAGAAACACTGTGCATTGTGATCATGAACAAAATACAGGTTTTCCACAGCAAAATTCACATTCTAGAATTCTTTATGACTGTGCTCTAAATGGCCTGGACTTAACAAAATGTGCCTGCGTTGTCTATGACTTTGCATTAGGTGTTTCATGAAGAAAAAATAGAAAAGGCATTTCTGCAAAGGCTTAAAAAAATAATCTCTTGTAACTATTATCAAACAGCAGTAATAAATTACATGAACAATTCTCTAATTTTGTGGGAAACTCTTTTCCTGTATGAAATTCACAATCTTGAACAGGACACAGTGCACTTTTTTGCCATTAGCATCCCCTATACATACACCTGTGTTTTATGTTGTTATAGTTTTATATGCTCATAATCCAGCTGTATATAGGCTCTTTGTACATTACTGTTTTCTCACTTTTCTCCCCTCCTCATATCCAGTTTTCTAGTTTCTGTTTACATTGCAGAGGCTTTTTACCATTAGGCACATTTTTCCACAGAATCATTTCTGATGAAAGCAGCAAGTATAATAGTACACCATACTGGTAAACATCTTCTTACCACTCTATATGCAAAGTGGATATGCATCACATAAAACCCCAAAGGTTTATTTTTCTTTGCCATAATAAAACTTTTTTTGCTGTGTCATCGTCTTTTAAAGATTTATACATTGAAAAAAGAAATGGAAACTTTCTAAAAATGTAAACATTTTTAATAGACAGCTTCCAACTATTCACAGAATACTCCAACCTTAAAAAAATGTGTTTAGTCATGCACGATTTTAGATGATTGCAGTACTGGCATGCAGATCTCTTGTAGATGTTAGTGTCTGTGAATGTCTCATTATTTCCAGAATTTTTTCTTATCCAAAGGACATCTCCAGTTGAGTGAATAGAATACCAAATGTGTTATTTACAACTTATGTTTGAAGCTTCCATGAGTTATGCACAAATTAGAAAACCAGGACTCCAGACTGCTCGCAGAGCATGCTTCCAAATTTCATAGAAGTTTGATTCAAAGTTATAAAAGTATCAGAATAGCAAACATTTGTGCAAAGGATAATACAGTAGAATAACCTCATCTCAGAAATATAACAAGAATATTAGGGAAAAAGATTTCTGTTACTTGCAGTCCGCGGGAGTACTATATTTTATTCCTACCACAAGTAATTTGATTTTAGGGAAATAACTATGCAACCAATCTACTGGCTATTAATTGAAATACTATTTGAAAGCAGCATTTCTTACATCATGTAATATAAGGACTTGACTTTAAAAGAAGAAAAATTGATATTTATCCCAAAGTAATACTTTAAATCTCAATATTGAAAAGCAGTAGCACAGATATACCTTAGAAGTCAATAACTAGTTACATACTTTAAATTCTGAGAATATCAAGTTCTTGGCCTTTTTCTTGTCTCTTGTATCAAAATAGATGTACATACGCTAGGCAATACAGGCTCGCTACCAACTCAAAAGAGAATCTCAATATGTAAAAGTAATTTCAGAAATAATTCTGTTTAAAAATAGATTGTCCATGCAATATATCTGTACTATGTTAAATGCGAATATATAAAATATTTGGCAGGATAATTATTCTTCAGCCTTACCCTAAATCCAGTATAAAGACACTCAAATTGGAATAACCTTGCATTTCATTGTGAATTTCCTCATTATAGTCCTGCTTCATAGTGCATGGGGATTAGGTACACTCAGAGGCAAAGAGACTGCTCAAAATATTAAAATCAGCAAAGCTTTGATTTCCCTGTGAGAATTGCAACTGTTGGAAATTAAACTATAAAAAAAAAAATTACTACCAAAGGTAAGAAACACGGTGGCAGGGAACAATGCAGCCTATATTCAATGGCTATCCACAGCTTCCTGAAGGGGTCTACAGAGCTGCCAAACCCATCACCCTCTAAAGTTTGTGTATAAAGACTGGCATCCTTAGTGAACTATTTCTAACATAGGGACTGTCCCCACAAATACTCACTGTAGGGGCTGCATTTGAATACCTCCAGGAAAAAAATATTGCTCCAAAAGTGAGGCGCTTGGGTAGATGAGCTTTCACTTTTGTTGCCCCCATATAAGTGTCTAATATCATCTGAGATTTAGGACATCCACATGAGGTGGGTAAGTATGACATAGATAAAGTTTTGGAGTGGCAACAGAAGTTCAGATGGGAAGGTCTAATGTTTTCAGATGACATAAGGTGCCTACGTGTAGGCAAAGGGAATCCGTGATCCCTCATATCCCATATGTATGCACCCAGCACCACTGGACATTTGAAGATGGCATCTTGCAACCCACCTGGGTTTTAAGGAAGGCTGAATTTTAAAATATTCAACTTTACCATGAAAATATTAACTTTAGGGGTGAGAGCACAGTCAATTAATACTCACTAATACTGACATGAGATGTTTAAATATGCTAAATGCTAACTCATAGAGAGCCCTTTTTACCATGAAAATTAGCTTTTTGCATCACTTCAGTCAGAAATTTGTTCTGTAAGCAAGTCGTAAGTCACCCTTATTCAACAGGGTTATTAAAATATTTCCTAGAGTAGTTTCTGTAGCCTAATGTAGAGTTCCTGGTTCTGCTTTTGTATTTAATGCTGAAATGTTTCCATGTGCAATTCTGTAAAGATTTGGATGGCATATTTCAGTCACATAGTGGAAAAATCTCACATGTAGGCATAGTATGTAAACGGAGTGTATCAAGGGTTTTTTTGTTTTGTTATGTTTTTTTCCTGTACCTGTATATTTTCCAGGACATCAATAAATTAAAAATATCATTTGTCTTATATGAAAAGAAAAAAAGAAAGACCTACAATAGCAAGCTGAATGAATAAATACCGAGTTCTTAATTTCATTAATATAAAGTGTTCTTGAATATTTCGATTATTCTTGAGTTTAAATATCTACTGTGTAAATATCCACATCAGAGTTATATATCCTAGGCTTTTTTCTTATAGCTAGGATAGTGAAATCAGTATTTCTAGGACATGAATCATGTCATTCTGAAGATGAAATAAGTCACACTTTAAAAGTGTATTTCTCTCTATTGACTGCAAAAGGTGCCTAGTGCTAAAATGACTAGCTCAGATGCAGACATTCACAATGTGGATACTTACATTTCTTAAGATAGGTATTAAAGCTGTGTGAGATGAATCTCTATAATCTGATAAAAGCCTAGAAGGAACCAGCCACACAAATATTTATTTCAAATAACTATGACCAGAATTCTATTTTGAGCATTACAGCAAGATTCAGCTACCTACTGAACAAAACCAATTTCCTTATTCTGAAATAAAGCACGGCTCATGATCTTCAGAAAGTGGTAATTTTGAGATTCCAAATGACATTAAAGAAGTTAATTATATCCCTTAATTAGCCTAAAAGGAGAAAATTTAATCTGCAGGTCCTGTCTACCTAATGTTTATATATCCAGCTAGATTTCAGGGAGAAAGGACAAATATCATACATAAGCTGCAAAACATGTCTACATAATTAAACTTTATAAGCCTTCAGAACATTAAATATTATTATTTAAACACTGGATACATTAGATTGATGTAATGAATGGGTAAGAGTTATGCCAGGCTCTTGTGCAGGGAGAGAAAAACTGGGGAAAACCAGACAGCTTTCACTGGATGTTTCATTTCATTCAAATACAGGCATGCAAAATAGTCGCCCACTTGAGAAGTATGGTTTCCTTCTGATTTATAAAGGTGCCAATATGCCTAACCCAGATTTAGGCATGTAGATTAGTAAAAATCCCAACAACGAAAGGTAGAAAAATACAGGGTATGCCACAAAGTGATCACACACTAACTGTATAATATGCAGAGTTTATTAAACAAGTACACTAAGGCCAATAAGCACACCAAAAGTAAGCATACTAAATGTGAATCAGGTAAATATCTCTCTCTGTATATAGCGAATAAGTACAATAAGGCAAATCAGAGATAAAAGCATATGAGTGAAGTACCAAAGAAAGTTAGCAATGCATTAGATCATTACTGTATAGAGAGAACAGAGATTAAGAAGAAATACATTACCAATTACCACTGTATCATAACTCAGGCCCACACCTCCAGCTGGGAAGCCCTGTTGCAGCAGATGCCAGAAGTCTCAAGTAATAGGAAAAATTCCTATGTGGGACACCCACCCATAGGTGAGGATTCTCCCATGGCCGCAAAAGGCTCCCGCTTTTAGTCTCTTAATAAAACACCTGGCTTTATGCCATATCTTTAATCGCTTACTCATGGGACGTGCAGTTTCTCATGATCTCACTGTTGTCCACTCTGAGTGTTGGCAAGGAGCCCTAGTGTAGCCAAGAATGAAGGTCATACAACAGCGGCACACCTATGTTTTCCTGCCTCTTTCAAACAGTCACAATGAACACAAACAAATATAGTCTGCCTAACACACTGTAGCAAACAGCATCCTTTGGTTCAGTTCTCAGTCATGAGAGGGAATCAAACATCCCAGCTGGGTTCCCACTTTCTCGTAGATTTATCCAAATTATAATTTACTTTGGAAATAGTTTATACCATACTACCTATTCTTTATCGGGTTTGTATACATAGACTTAATTTAAGAAATATATATTTTGTGATTAAAGGAAACCTTTGAAATAATGCATTCATTGCGAGGCTATTGTAGGTAAAAAGCTGTTTTCTTCTTGTGTGAGTTCATGATTTTTGTGCGCTTCTGAACAATCAATGGATTCATTGTTAATTGAATTGCAAATTGTGAATATTTGGCACTTCCTAAAATCACAAATCATTTTGATCAGGTCAAAATGAGGGATCAGATACTGATTTTTTAATTCAGTTTTTCACAGTTATGGCCGTATTTTATTTGTTTATGTAGCAATATTTATGTGTGTGGAATGTCGCAGAAAAATACATGGAAGGATTCTGCTGAACTCACATTAAAGAAAACATAATCTTTCTATGTCAGGAAGCTAAGATATTTTTGATTAGTGACTTAAAGTCATTAATAAAAATTATGACAAAAATGAAACCAAGGTTTTCAATGAACTTCAGTTCTTTGACTTCAGTCTTCCCTCCTAAAAAGAACCCCAAACATTGAAAAAAACCAACCAAAAATCCTTCCAGACAATAAGCAGATAAGATCTATGGCCTTAATTCCAAATTATGTTCAAAACTTTTTATTGTCATAGGTAATAATTAATCACAAAATTAAAATTAGAAGACAAGCTGTAAGAAAAATGCCACAGAAGTAACAGTTAAGCACAAAACAGATGGCTCCATTAACTATGGTCAAAAAAAAAAAAAGCAACAAAAAATGAGTAGTATTTTTTCTAGAATGGTCAAATCAGCATATACTGTCAGCAGACTGATGCTAGTGGATGACTAAACTAGTGGATGACTACAACTAAAATGCTTCTGCCCTCACCTTGTATATTGAAAGGGCTTGTACTGATTATGGCTGCTGTAACACACTGAAAACCCAGGACTGAGTCTTCCCTGCTAGTGGGACATAGTTGAAGTAAACATGATGTGTTTAGCAGTATGTCATAAATATGAACTTTTCAGTGCTGTCATATGAGAGTGCAACTGTTTGCAGATGTATTATATGACTTTTGCATCAAACTGCTCCAGTCAGAAATTTTGAAATTTTAGTTGAAAATAAAAACTAGTATTTAAGAAGTATCTTGGGATGCTGAGGTATGAGTATATTTAGTACAATAAGGAAACACAGAGCAAAATAAGTGTACAATGGTTTGGGATGTAAGAGAATAAATGAATTAAGAAAATGTACAGATATGGTTGTAAATACATTCAATTAAGCTGTCCAAACTTTGCAATATTTGCAGAGCAGTTTACGGAATGTTATGCTTTTACCATGATTCCATTAGATCTTGGACATGTGTGTATAGAATGCAAGTGAGGACATAGAGCACAATGTTAAATTTGTAACCTGGCTTTGTTTGACACAACTTGTTTTTAAGGAATTTGAATCCTGAAAATGTCACTGTGAAAAAATAAATATGCCTGGTTTTATGTGTTGCAGAGGTGATTCTTTAAGTGAATACAGTAATACAATTAAGGTTTTAGCTTGTGTATTTTGAACTTTGCCATACCTAGTTTTCCTTGTGCAAGTTCAAAGGGCAAGAACCTTAGGACCCTGATAAATATTAATATTTAAGTCATTTATCTTTTTCTTAAGTCAGACTAGCAGGATTGTAGTGGAATGACACATAACATCATCAACAATTCAGACTTCCAACTTTTTTCATCTTTTATTAGAAATATAACAAAAGAATTCCTGCCCCTAAAAATTGAAAAAAAAAAAAAAAAAAAAAAATCTACATTCACAGCTATGTGTTTCAGGATTTAATTACAGTAAGAGATGTGAGCTGCAAGTGAGTCTGGATGTTGCTTAATAAGGTGATCAATAAGAAAATAATTTTTTGGTAGCAGAAACTAAACCTGTTTTTTTAGGAAAAACTGTGTTGGCTTAAATCAAATATATTTGGAATGGTTTAGCATCTGATATATTCACCTGGGATAAAAAGCAAATCTGTATTGTAGGATCTAGAAGTACCTCATATTTCCTGGGTACACCTGTATATTCTAGATTTATTCTGATTTCATGCTACAGTGAGATCTAGCTGAGCTCTCTACTGTGTGGGTGGACAGTTCATTTGGGTGGACAGTTCAGGCTGACCTGGATTTGAAACCCTTTGTTTCCACAGTTTTCATGTATAACCTGGGAGAATCACATATTCCTTGTTCTTAAAATCCTATCAAGAGACATGGATCATACTTTATACTTAACACAAATGGGATTTCTGAGAAGATATGATAAATTATGTGAGGGTTGCAGAACAGGCAGGTTAAAGTTCTGCTAAAGTAAAATTTGAATAGTCTTGAAGCATAAAGAATGCATACACTGGAATTTGAATTAAGTGATTTCAAACACCTTGGAGAGACAAATACTTTAGACATGACTGCATCAGTAAGCATGAACTTTGAATAACTGTTGTTAGACTTTCTAAGATGGACAGTTTAAGTGCAGAAACTTTGCTGAGAACATATTTCTCTAACATTTATCTTAACATATTTTGAATGAAAACTGAAGTTTCAAAAATCTTTTTTATAAGAGATATTAGAAATTTGCTATGCAAGAAATTCTGGTTTTGTCAGCTGAGTTTAACTTTTGACAAAATGAATTCTTGCCATAGAAACCACTATTCTCACGGTCTCAACATCTATTTTAAATAATATGCAGTTAAGCAATGGGCAATTTTTTGTAATCCAAATTAATGCAAAGGAGGCTGAAAAAGTAGCCATAAATTACATTCTGTGTCCTGTTAATTCATGCAGATTTAAATCTGCCAATAAACTATATGGTCAAACCTGCCTGGCATGCTAACATGACTTTCCAAAAGTAATATGCTGGGTTTTGAGCCTTGATCACTCTTGCAGGTCATAAATATGACCATTTACCAAGCATCTTAGAATAAAAAATCACACTGCTATAGAAAGAGTGGCTTATTTGTTAAATTAAGATGTTAGACTATTTAATATTTTGTGGTTTAAGATTCAGGTTTCATAGAAACATAGAATAGTTAGGGTTAGAATGGACCTTAAGATCATCTAGTTCTGACCCCTCTGCCATGGGCAGGGACACCGAACACTAAACCGTGCCACCCATGGCTCTGTCCAGCCTGGCCTTGAACACTGTCAGGGATGGAGCATTCACAACTTCCCTGGCCAACCCATTCCAGTTCCTCACCACCCTTACAGTAAAGAATTTCTTCCTCATATCCAATCGAAACTTCTCCTGTTTAGGTTTTAACCTGTTACCACTTGAACTTTCACTACAGTCCCTAATGAAGAGTCCCTCCCCAGCACCCCTATAGGCCCCCCTTCTGATGCTGGAAGGTTGCTATGAGGTCATATATGCCTCCACACAGCCTTCTGTTCTCCAGGTTCAACTGCCCCAACTTTCTCGGCATGTCTTCATACAGGAGGTGCTCCAGTCCCATGATCATCCTCGTTGGCCCTCCTCTGGACTTGTTCCAACAGCTGCATGTCCTTTTTATGTTGAGGACACCAGAACTGCACAACATACTCCAAGTGAGGTCTCATGAGAACAGAGTAGAGAGGCAGGATCACCTCCCTCGACCTGCTGGTCACGCTCTTTTTGATATAGCCCAGGATACAGTTGGCTTTCTGGGCTGAGAGCGCACACTGAAGCCTGCTAGTGTTCATTTTCTCATTGACCAACACCCCCAAGTCTCTCTCTGCAGGGCTGCTCTCAATATCTTCTCTGCTGTCGTGGTTTAAGCCATAAATCAGCCACGCAGTTTGTTCACTCACTTCCCCCTTTTTCT
>JANRGW010024195.1:0-31973 GCA_024733675.1 Psilopsiagon aymara
TGTTCAAGGCCAGGTTGGACATAGCCTTGGGTGATATGGTTTAGTGGGAGGTGTCCCTGCCCATGTCAGGGGGGTTGAAACTAGATGATCTTAAGGTCCTTTCCAACCCTAATTACTCTATGATTCTAAGATAAACTGGAGTTAAGAGATTAGATTAGATGATTACCAAGTGTGTTGGGGGGGAGGGTCAAGAGGAAGATTAATGCATTTCTGCATTTATTTTGAAGTTGCTGAAACAAGATCATCTTAGATCAGTTTATAAGACTGTATTACCTCTCCCCGCCTCAATTTTTAACATATTGATCTGATCTAATGCTATTCCATGATTCTTAGATACATCCCAGCTCGCATGCCTGGAGGTGTTACAAGTGGTCTGCTCAGTAGTGAGCTCCATGAAGCAGTGAATGAATCATTGTTTCCTGCCTGTTGCCACTGAGACTAGAACACCTAATCTGCGGAATATGAGGATGTTCTTCATAGCATATTTCTAGGGGCTGAGCATGTGTTTGGAGGAACAGCCTTTGTCCCACTTGAAGTTCAGGGCTTAAGACTGCAGGAGATTTGCTCAGGAAAGACTATCTTAATCTCTTCTCTCCTGCTAGAGAAGAGATGAAGCCAGTATCTTTCAGCTTTATCTAGCTGTTGGTGTCATGGCAAACCAGATAAAATTTATCATATTACAATTTATTAACATAGGAGAATAAAAAAAAGGGGGGTGGAGTGGCACAAGAGGCAGTTAATGTGAGCAAGGAATTCAGATTTGTTTGTATGTCCTTTCTGAATAAATCCTACCCAAAGGACAACTCGCCAAGATGAAGAGTCCTGAAAATTCTGTTTCGAACCTGGTTTTCACAAGAACTTAATGAGTTGTAACTTGGGATCCCAGCTTGCTTGTCCCAGCTTCTTTGAAGCACAGTCTTTTCCAGATATTCCTTTGGGAACTGACCTTATACCAGGAAGTCTGCATTTCCCATGAATTTTATTCTGTATTAAGACAGGTCACAGATGAAACCCCCAACTTTAGGGCTGAAATGCTTGCAGTTCAAAACTTCTTTCTTGTTGGTAACTCTTTATGTAGGTGCTAATACGCCACCCAGTGGAAGGCTTACATGGTAACTTTTAGGTGTGATCAGTGTTTACCTTTGTGTTACTTTTTATATTTTACAATTTCATTTCGGGGGTAGAGTTTACTAATTAACCATTCATTTAAATTTAAATTGAAAGATTAAAAGCTTTCCTGTGATGCCAGATTCAAAACCTGAGGTATTGTGTACTCGCCAATGCAGCAGTAGTACAGATTAATAGCAAGCACAGTATTCAAAAACTATTGGTAATGTGAATGCCATCAGAGCTGCAAAATGAGAAAGTGCAAGGTAGTGGTTTTCTGTGTGTCCAAAATCTCTTCAAACACAGGAGAAGGATGGAGAAAAGAAAGATACTTTAATAAGTTTTTGGTTTATACTAACAGATTAAATTATGTTTACATATCAAAATATTTCTTCTGGAGTTATCTTCTTTATCATAACATTTAACTATTTTTTTAAAAAATGAAATTTAGAATAACATCTTCATCACCTTCACATTAGAAGGTATATATGAGCAGTGAGACATTAATTTACTCACCACCTTTATGTTCTACTAAAGGAGATGCTGCAGTGCAAATGCACATTTTGAACTTCTCACAATACTTCCTATGGTTGCTTTTATCTGCCATGTCTAAATAAATCCTACTTCCTTAACACGATCTCTACTCAAGACTTCAGTTGTGTATTATTGTTTGGAGCCTGCATAGAAGGAGTAGTCCTGAGAGATAAGTAAGTTTTACTGCCTTTCTGCTCTCCTTTCTTCTTTTTTTTTTGCAGAGAAGGTGTGTTCTTCCCCATTTTAGGCCCCTCCCACTTCTAGGTGCCTTCTAAACTGTATTTCCATGTAAATTGTAGTGTTTTGGGAATCTGCTTGTGTTTGATTTGATATTTTCCAGCATGGCTCCTTCAGATTTTCTATCCTGTGTCTTAATTCCTGCATTTTTTTAAGTGAAAATGGGAAATTATGTGATCAGAGTTTTATGATACGTAATCAAAAAAAGTTTTTAGATTGTTGAAATCAAACTGCAGACACTTCCTACCTGTGTATCAAAAATAACTCATATTGTTTACTACTTTCTATACTTCCTAGTCAAGAAAATATATAATATTTAAATGACATCTTGAAACAGACCCAAAAAATGAATGCAAGGGTCAAATTGTCATGCCGTTTCTCTCTGCAGGTATGGCGATGCTGTGAACAGGAACCTGGTGGTGGGAACCCTTTCGTGGCCCTCACCATGGGTCATTGTGATAGGATCCTTCTTCTCTACCTGCGGAGCAGGTTTGCAGAGTCTCACTGGAGCTCCTCGGTTGCTGCAAGCCATAGCAAAGGACAACATCATTCCTTTCCTCTGGGTTTGTACAGCTTAAAAACCACTGCCACCACCAGAGCCATTCGATACCTAGTAACTAACCAGCTTATTTGACTTCATGGTCTCGGAAGTCAGATTTATTTTCCCTAGTTTGCCCAGCATTGAAGTGAAGTTCAATATTTTTTAATACTTTGTTTTCTTTAGGTAAAAACTGGGAATATTTTTAAAGGATTTTCAGTAGATATGTAGGGTAATTTTATGAATAAAATTAGCATCTAATTCAGTGGAGCACAGGAAGTCTTGGAATAATGTGGCTTGTTGCTCTAGAGGCAGAAGTATGTGAGAAAATAACTACAGTTTTCTAAAACATAATTTTCTTATTTTCATTATAACCATATGCAGTACTTGGAAGATACATTTAATATTTCTATTTCTTCAGGTTTTTGGTCACGGAAAAGCAAACGGTGAACCAACATGGGCCCTTTTGTTAACAGCACTGATTGCAGAGCTAGGAATCCTTATTGCTTCACTTGACATGGTGGCTCCAATTCTCTCAATGTAAGAAACAGGCAGGTTGCTACTTAAGAGGGGAAGAGTGGTACTCTTGAGTTTTGCTAATTTGATTGTCCTCCATGGCTCCACAGAGCCATGTTCTGGAACCTGTTTTCCACTTTTATTATTTCTGTGAATTCTCTGACTTCAGGCTCTGTATATAAATCTACTTGTTTCTGCTCTGGAGTATTATGTGAATAAACATGTTTTAGTAATTGTTATTTTATTTGTGAAAATATGATTTTTATAACAGAACAAAAAAAGCATTGATGTTGTGGATTGATCTAACTTGTTTTAACTACTCTATACTGATAATTCAGGCTAGTAAAAATCAGAGAGATAGGCACACATAACAGGGCAGCTGTATTTTGGCTGTAAGTCATTCATACGATTATAATATGTGGCAGAGCCTGTAAACGTGTGTGCTAAAAGTTTTTGCCATTTTTTACTCCTGCAGGTTTTTCTTGATGTGTTACCTCTTTGTTAATCTTGCATGTGCAGTGCAAACACTTCTTCGAACTCCAAACTGGCGGCCTCGATTTAAATACTACCATTGGTAAGCAAAAGGTTGGCACAGCACACTCAACGCCTAGTCTGTAAGCTGCAGTGGAAGTTTCAGAAGAGCCCTCTCCATGAGGGTTGTGTGCATCTTTTATTGCTTTAGATATCAGCTCTAGAAAAGAGTAGATGTACTCTAGACTCATTTGTAGTGGACCAGACCAAGGTATTTAATGGCATAAGAGTTTAATTTCAACAAGACACTTAGAACTACTGGGGACTGGGGAGATTCACTGGAAGCTTTACTTCTACTGCTGGCTCAGAACAGACAATTTAAAATAAAAAGCAAGGAAATAATTGACTTGTTCTTAAGCTTTTCTGCACTGCTTCTTACTGGCATCTTTATCTTTTGTTTTAGGGCACTCTCATTTTTAGGCATGAGTATTTGCCTAGCACTGATGTTCATTTCTTCTTGGTATTACGCTTTGGTAGCTATGCTTATAGCAGGCATGATTTACAAGTACATTGAATACCAAGGGTAAGTATTGACTGGATAGAAAAGGGCAGGAAGGAGATTGGGTCAATTTTTTAATGAGTTATCTCTGGCTTTCACATTTGGAGAAGGATTTCTCCAGAGATACAACTTTCAGGGCTTTTTTATTTTCTTTTTTTTTTTCTTTTTTTCATTGTTTTACTGTGTCAGCTAAACAAAAGCCCTTAAAGATGTTTGGTGGCGCTTGAGAGTCACAGGAAGCAGTAGGTTGTTTGGGATCTATCCTTCTGCTGTCTGTCACATGTAAATCATGCCCAAAACAGCTGAAGGCAGCCATCTTACTCCAGCTGATCTGGTGCAAAGGTCTGTCTACAACAGTCCTAGAAAAGCTGAATCTGCAGATTATGTTGCCTAAGGTAGTTAATATCTGATGGACTCAGGCTCTTAGTGTATGACTGTGTAATGTAACTTTGACAGTCAGGTATTGACATGCCTGAAGTTTATGTAGGCTTGGCAAGCCTTCTCTGTAGTGGAGTGTTGCTTACAAATGAAGCACATTTGACTTAAAGATTTGAATTTTCTCATGTGATATGTTGTATAACAGGCATGCATGTACAAGTGATAAATATATGTGCAATGCATGCTTTTAATCTTATTACAAGGTAATGATTTCTCTGTAGTATGACTGTAACAGGGCAATTAACCACTCATGAAACTGTATGTTGGCTAAACTGCATGTTCTTCCCAGGGCGGAGAAGGAATGGGGTGATGGGATCCGGGGTCTTTCACTCAGCGCAGCAAGATATGCCTTACTCAGACTAGAGGAGGGCCCTCCACACACAAAGAACTGGAGGTACCCATTTTGGTTTAATAACATCCACTGTCATGATTATCTACTTACATCTTGGAAATTAAACTGGACTCTGACCAAGATGCTTTTGGTCTGTGTGAATGAATTGAAATGCTCAGAATATTTAAAAACAGAAGTGTTTTTTTTAAAGCTGTAGTGAAAAATAAATTCCCTTTTTGTGTTTTCTCCAGGCCTCAGCTGCTGGTGCTTCTCAAACTTGATGAAGATTTGCATGTAAAATACCCTAGATTGTTAACATTTGCGTCCCAGCTGAAAGCTGGTAAAGGTTTGACTATCATAGGATCAGTGATCCAAGGGAATTTCTTGGAAACTTATGGAGAAGCTCAGGCTGCTGAACAGGTCAGTGTCTTAAATTCTTACTGTCAAAAGTGGTGAGTGGGCAAATAACTTAAAGGTTTCCATGTAATCGTACATGGAAAAAAGTGTATTCCAGAAAATACAGGACTAGTGGAGTAGTGCAATGGCAGTTCAGGAATGGGCTAGCAAACATGCTTTGGCTGCTGGTTGTGACTTTGGGAATATAAATGATCAATTTTTGCAACTTATGTAAACAGCCTTCCTGCATGAAACTTTATTCATTGATAAGAAATACTGAGTGTGGAAGTTTAATTATGCTGATCAGTGGAGAGAAGGGAACTGGTTAGGTTTCTGAACACACCAAGAAACATTTCAGTAACTGTCAGTTATTACACACTTAGCAAATGTGTTGTGTCTCTTCCAGCATGGTAATAAATTTCTTAAGAGAAAGCATCAAAGGATGGTCCTGAAAATATATTAATAAATCGTTTGATATTCCTTGCTGTGCAAATGTGATATAATAGCCCTGTTTACGTAGTATCAGCACATCACTGTTTTCTTACCTAGAGGCTTTTTATACAGGAAAACTGTTATAAGGGGAAAACTGATTCATAAGCCTATGTGTTGACCAAGTTTGTTTAGTTTTTAAACAAAGGGTGTGGTATTCCTGATAGGTTTAGTGCTTATATTTGTAAATTAAATATAATAACACAGCATGTGACATAGGAATCTGAAACTGGAAATCCAAATGAAGTTAGTTAACCTTGGGTTTAAAAGGTGAGTGTTTCAGGATTAGAAAATGGAAAGTGAGATAGTAACATAGATATTACTAGCTACTACTATGAATAAGAGAACGAAGAAATGCTTATCTTAATCTGGTTGAAATAATTATGTTTAGAAGGGAGCTCTGTGTGTTTTAAGCAAGTATTATGCACAATTAGTGGGTATTTTCTCTTCTGTTTTATTAAGGAAAGCACTTGAGCTTTGCTTTGAAATGTGTTTTACCTGTGAATGTGTGAACCAGGAATTTACACTGTAATCACAATAGAGAAACACAAAGAGTTCTTTTTGGTTGTGAGGTTTTTCCTTGTCTGTCTTGCAGACTATTAAGAATATGATGGACATTGAGAAGGTGAAAGGTTTTTGTCAGGTAGTTGTAGCAAATAAAGTTCGGGAAGGAATTGCCCACTTGATCCAGTCCTGTGGACTAGGTGGCATGAAACATAACACCGTCGTTTTGGGATGGCCATATGGCTGGAGACAAAGTGAAGATCCAAGGTCATGGAAGACATTTATAGGTGAGCTTTGCAGGTTCTGTGTGATCAAATAGTGTGAAGGGAGATGTTTGTTACATACCTGACACACAAAGAGGGTTTTAACAGAATCCTTGTGAAATTTGTTTTGGTTTTTTTGGTGGGTTTTCGATTTTTATTTTTTTTTTTTCAGTATTGATTGTGAAGTAGATAATTTCTCTTGAAACTGTTCTGTTTGGAATACCACTTCGTGGATGTAAACGGCTTATGAAAGATCCTCAAAGATTAATCTAGCAGCCAAAATTCATCTGTCTAATGAATGGTTAAAAAGTTAAAGACTTTGAGATGCTGTTTTAATGGCAAACTATAATTTGTTTCCCAGATAATCTGTCTATTCACTGATCCTATCTTGTCCATCTCCCTTCACTACTGCGGCCAATGGTTTCCTTGCCTGTACCTCTCTCCTTCCCCTGTGGTCCAACTCCTTAACACAGTCAGATTAGAACAGAGCAGATGCTTTCTCCCCATCCTTAGCTTTGGAGATTGCTGCTTTTTTTTCAAACATTATACAGGGCTTGGTTCCTGTAAGTCTGCTTTATCTGAGCTTTGTCCTTTGATCTGACCTGTGTCTGTAAGCCTTGCTGTATATACTTTATGTAAGCAATGACTTTTAAGGTTTGCTGACATTTACTTAGTAATTGGTTTGTTTGTTTAGGACCATAGATTACTGTTGCAGAATTTGAAGTAACTGTCTGTCCTTCCTCTGTTGGGCAGGTACTGTTCGCTGCACGACTGCAGCTCATCTGGCTCTGCTAGTTCCCAAAAATGTGTCTTTCTACCCCAGCAACCACGAGCGTTACAATGAAGGCAATATTGATGTGTGGTGGATTGTGCATGATGGAGGCATGTTGATGTTGCTTCCTTTTCTTCTCAAACAGCACAAAGTAAGGAGCTAGCCAAAGAATGTCACCCAACTATTTCTCCCAGTGTTAAAGAAACAAGGTCCAATGGTAAAGACTGTGTTGATAAATAAGAGTGGATGTATTGGTAAGTTTCTGTCTCTTAGAGCAAAATACTAGTTCAAATACTAAAGAGTTTGTGTTCCCTCGCTAGGTTTGGAGAAAATGCAAAATGAGGATTTTTACTGTAGCTCAGATGGATGATAACAGCATCCAGATGAAGAAGGACTTGGCTACTTTCCTCTATCAACTCCGAATAGAGGCAGAGGTAGAGGTGGTAGAAATGGTAAGGAATTTGAGCCTGGTTTCCCTTAATGATGCAAGTGGTGGTACTTGGTTCTGAATTGATTACAAGCACAGTATTTTTTTCTTATTTCTGCAGCACAATAGTGATATCTCAGCATATACTTATGAGAGAACTCTTATGATGGAACAGAGATCTCAGATGCTGAGGCAAATGAGGCTGACAAAAACAGAGAGGGAAAGGGAGGTATGTAATTTGCGGTTTATCTCTATGGACTGCTGAGGTGGATGACACAGAGTGCCTTCCTAGTAGTGTTTTATATAGCTGCTGCTTAATTTTAACTCATGTGTTCTAAAGATGTAAGGAAATGCTTTTACTGTAGCTTTTTTTTTTCTCCTAGAATTGCTCATGGTTGTTGAATAGTCTGTCTGTACTTGCAAAACTGTAATAGAAATTATTTGTTTGGGGGCAAAACAATGGCAACATATGCACTACAGAAAGAATATGTGTTCCCCTTTGCAATGTAATGACACTTGATGACTTGAGGATGCAAATTTAAACTGCTTCTTGACCCTGTTGCTTTATATGGGATGTCCGGGGCTTGTCTCAATTTATAGCATATCCTGTTTTCCTATGGAAGATTTTTTTCCAGTTTGGACTGACAGGACACCTAGGGATGACAAGTGCAGGTTAATATTTCTGCATGTGTTTGTCCAACTTTTTTGTTGTAGGTCGTGAATCAGACTTGTCCATTGTTTCCGACCATGTCATGGTGTGAGCTAGACTGTTTCTCTTTTTGTTTAGCTACAGGCCTCTGTTAGTCCCAATTCTGCATGCCTCATACCCATCAAAACTGCTCAGAGTCAGTTTGGAGTGCAAGATCATGGCTAGGGCAGATGCTTCGTGTCAGAACCAGAGAATATAAAATAAAGTCTCTGAGTTTATGCTGTCATTCATGTGCCTTGCAGGCTCAGCTGGTGAAGGACAGACATTCAGTGGCACGTCTGGAAAGCCTTTACTCAGATGAAGAAGATGAGACTGAGCCAGTTCCTGAGAACATCCAGATGACATGGACAAAAGAGAAATGTGATGCCGAGAAGCGGAACCGAGGCAGTGCTGTGGGAAGCTTTAGAGATCTGATCAGCATTAAGCCGTGAGTCTTGTCTAAGTCAACAGCTTGCACCTCCTGAAACTCCTGCTGTGCTGTGCTTTTGTTATCTTTGTCTCCCAATCCTTGGTTTAGACTTGCACAATAAACCTTGAGACCCAACTACTGAAGACAGCAGTTAGCCTCCTGAGAAGTCTCTAACCAATTAAATATGTCACACATCCCTCAATATTTTGTTTGGAATAGTCAAATTCTATTGCAACTTTCCTCCTGTCTCCCACATACCTTAACAAAACACGCATTTTACTACCAGACTGCTAATTTGACTGATCTAATCAGAATTAAAAACTAAGACTGATAATTTCAGTATCTAATGCATAGTGCAGGTGTTTAACAGAGCAGGGAAGCAGCTGTGGAGATGATGATGAATGACTGTGAACAGAGTATCTATGTGGTACAACCCTCCAAGACAGACTTGCCATTGAAAGAGTACTGACGTGTAACAACAGCTGTAGCTGTGTATGTCCTTTGAAGAGCTGGAAGGAAAGGTGTGATTTGGCTTTGCATAAAAATGTGTGAATCTCCTTGACCTCTTCAGCGTAGCACATCTTACATGAAGAGTTCACAGTCAATTTTGCAGTCTCAGGAAAGTTCCAGATTTTTCTTCCTAATAAGTCAGTGAGAATTCAAATCTGTTTTAGGTTGAATCATACTGTAGAAATTCTGCTGAATTTGGTGTTAACTGCCTGTACTTTTTCCTCTTCCATGCCTTCAGAGAGTGGGAAAACTTGTAAGTTTGTTATTTAACTTAGAAATACATTAAGATGGTTGAGAGGGAAGACTTCATTTTCTCAACTGAAAGTAGGAAAACTAATTGTGGAAGGAAAGAAAAGGAGTTAGATCTGAGCAGTCTTAGCACTGTTTTTAAAGGGAGCAGGATTAGCCACTTAAGCCAAGTATCATAAATAGTACATAACTACAGGAGCTGTTCTGACAGGAACTAAGTCAGGATACAAAACAATTACAAGTCTGAACCTGTTTTATTAAGCAGAGTATGACACAAGAAGTGGGAAACATTACTCCTTTGGAGAAGCTCTTGTTTCACAATACTGCTATAATGTTATTTCTGGCAGTTTCTGGGCACTAGGAAAACCCCTTCATACAGCCTACACTTTCAAGTTGCTGGGAGGGGTCGGAGATAATAATTATAAATGTCATTTTAGGGAATAGCAAACCTTTAGTTTTCAGTTCCTTCTCCAAAACTATGTAGTTAATGACAGTGCATTGTTTTTGGTTCTGATTTCTTCCTCACTTCCTGTCAGCATAATCTAGCGTCTGTGTTGTCCCTTGCTTTCTGAAGCTGATATGAAGACAGAGGATGTCCTTGCCCTAAATTAAATAAGAACATGCAATAATGGGGAGGCAATTAACAGTGGCTAAACTGTGCTGTTAGTATTATTCTTACCATTGCATTTTCTATTTTCTGTTTGTATAAATATTTCTTTGCAAACCTAAATGTTCAGAAGAATAGGAAGGTTACTAAAATCTTTCATAAAGCAAAATTAACAAAAACTTACACTAATACTTGTTTTTAATGTGTTAAAATCATGAAAAAAAACCCCCAAACAAACAAGTACGTTCTCCCTTTGATGAATCTATTTCTGCGTAGTTTTTCCTTTTACCTTATCGAAATAATGGTTGATTTCCTGGAGGAAGAAAACATTCCCTGGCTCAAAATCCCCGAAAGATACTTTCCACTTCTGTTCCTGCATGAATGGGTGTTATTTTATGGTAATACCTTCTGAATAATTAATCCTGTTGCCTCTCCTAGCCTGGATTCTTAAGGAGCAGAGGCTTTTGTGGTCATGCTACACCTATTCCCTTTTCTCCTGTAACTTTTGAACCAAGCGGCTACTGAAATTTGAAAGTATGATTGAGATTTTAAAGCTACTCGGGTCATCTGTCTTTATTGTAAATAGCCAGGTAGAGAGGTTGATTAGTGTCCAGCTGGAGGAAAGGTTAAAACCATTATTAGACACCAAGAGAGCCCTGTCAGGAGGCATACGCTCTTCGTAAGTTGTGTTCAATTCCATGGATCTGTAGGGAATCAAGCTTTCTCTGGAGTTCGCAACTGCTGTTCAACACAAAAAAACTAGTGCGCATGTTGAAAGTGTGTGCTGAGCACACTGGTGCTGTTCTGCTTGGTTCCGATGTATCTCTTGAGTTTTTTGGTACCGAGTCCAGAGAGGTGCATGATCTGTGCTGCTGGGGAAGAGGAGGGATCTGGGGAGGGATGCCTGAAGGAAAGGCTCTGCAGTCACAAGTGTCCATGGTCAAAGTGCATGTCCCTGTGTGCAAATGTGTTTTAACTTCTTACACAAGACATGCATCACCTTTGTAAGTCATGCTTCTCAAGGGCGATGTAACTTCATAAGCTGGAGACTTGATCTAGAGACCTTCAAATCCATGGACCAGCTGTACCTGAAGAATGCTGCAAAATCTCTTTTGTACATTCATCATTAAATTTGAAAATATTTAATATGTGTCAGCATGTAATGGGGTATTTAGGAGATTGTAGGTATGCTTTTAGGGGCTTCTTTAATATTTCCATTTTCAGAGGCACATTTCTAACAGTAAGTCTGAATGTGCTTCTTCTACAGGAACCAGTCTAATGTTCGAAGAATGCACACAGCAGTGAAGCTGAATGAAGTTATTGTAAATAGATCACATGATGCCAGACTTGTTCTTCTCAACATGCCTGGTCCTCCAAAGAATACTGATGGTGATGAAAACTGTATCCTTTCAGGCAAGGCCTGGGCCACAGCAGGGTTTTTCTTTGAATTCGTTTTGCCGCAGATGTGTGACAAAGTGTCTGTTCAGCAGAGGGTACTGGCTTCCTGATGCTATTGCGTAGTAATTGCTAAAGTAGAAGTTGCCACTGGTTGCTCTGGAAGCCTCATGGTTTTAAATTCATTCTTGTCAATACTGTTACTTGATTTATTTATTACGTTAAATCTGTTTTATTTAGTTTTCAGTAGTGGATGCAGGAGATCTGCAGGAGTGGATGCAGGATTCACAGCAGCCAGCACTCTGGGCAGAGCTGTGTCTAAATCCAAGAGAACAGAAGTCCTGAAGGACATGGTGCATTGCAGGCGCATCTCATGCATCAGAATTTGGGAGCTGAGCTCCAAGTGCAATGCTCTGGTCAGATTAAAATTCAAACCTAGAGTGTTTCAGCACATAGTAGGATACTTGCACTGTGGCCTGGAGCAGGGTGAGAGCTGAGGGTTGTGATCTAGTGAGCTGGCTGGCATTGCAGTTCTCTTTCCACAGCTGTTTTTCAGCCTTTCTTTGCGCTGTTAAATTAACGAGGCTTTCACTGGCCTGTGCCAAAAATGAGTGTCACAAATCACAGGCTAAGTGATTGGTTTCTCCTAAATCTAGGTAGAAGTAGTAAAGCTCTTTCACAACAGTGTGCTGGCTAAAGAAAGGATAAAAATATTCCTCTTAGCATAAAGGAGGTTTAACTGAGGCTGCTGTAGTGGAAGAGAGATTTCTACCTTAAGGTTATGGGTGAGGATGTTTATTGCTTCACCCTTCCCTGTGGAGGCTGAGCCATTGTGGCTGAAGAACGCTCCATGTTCATGAAATGTGGCTGGGAGGGAGTGTGGCTGTGTAATGTGGTGCACCAGCATTGCTGCTGGGTGCAGTTTTGGGTGATGGCAGGTTCATTTTGGAGCTATTTGAAACTGGCTTTTTGCAACATGAGGCAGCCCCTGGTCTTGTCTCCCTGCAGCTTACCCTCTGCCAAGACCTTCCCACAGAAACCCAAGACAGGCTAGCCACCATGTATTTTGGGTTTGATATTCCTGTTATCCTTGACTTCCCTGAAACAGACATGGAGTTCCTTGAAGTCTTGACAGAGGGTCTGGAGAGAGTACTGCTTGTGAGAGGCGGAGGCCGAGAAGTCATCACAATTTACTCCTGATTTAGTAGACGCTTCTAATGCTGGTCTACGTTTACCATCTTGGTGATAACGGACATTCCAGTTTAAAATGGAGAAGAAAAAAAAAGGTCTTTTCGCCTAAGTTTATCCTCATCAGTCCTGTCCATTGTCTTTCCATTTGCAACATACATATCTTTGGGGATTACAGTCGTCTTGTTATACCATACAATTAGCAACCTAAGTTAATTGTGAAGCTGCCACATTATTAAGTTTCTGCTTTGGTACTCCAGCATTTGTGCATGTAGTTTTAACACTAAACCTATTTTTATTTTTAATCAGCACTGCTTTGTGCAGTATTTTTAGTAACTGTATGTAAAGTTAGGACTTGAAAGCCAGTTACTGTAAAAAGATTTTAAAAGCTTTTTATATTAGGTTTGGGAGCTAGAATTACATTACATAGCAGCTAGTTTCTGCTGAAGTCCAGCTATAAAGCATTTTCTAAGAGCACAGTAAATTGTAAGTGGGGACTTAAAAAGCTTTGTTTTTCTGGGTTTATTTCCAGAACTAAACTCTCAGTATTGGATAAGAATTTATACTTTTATTACATTTATTGATAGAGATTTAAATAAATTATGTTGATATACTTGGAATTATGTATGTAGCTTGCTACAAACTGTTGCTTCTGAGACTTGAGGTTCTGTAAGGCCAGAGCCCTATTTATTTTTGTATTTATTTGTCAGAAATATTGGATAAGCAGATGCAGACTGTTTAGAATAGCAGAATCTCACAATAAATTTTGAATTGGCAGTGGATTGAAGGACCAGTCCTGTGCACTTCTTCCATGCTTTAAATTTCTTGCAGACCATCCATCAAAGTACATTGAGCATGCTGGAGTTCTGTGTGTAGAGCCAGGCACCTTGCTGCATGCACAGAGGTGGGATCGTGCTTGCACTTGCACAAGCACAGGGGACCTGCAGCTTCATTGTTTGTTTTATGCCCTTAGATGAAAAAGAAGAAAAGAAGACCTGTATTAACTAATAAGTCTCCAGAGAGTTTATCAAGCCCATTAAGTTGTACTTTATGTACAGAACATTGGTATTTTTTCAATAAAACGTTGCATACACTTTGACCCTATCCTCCATTCTGCGTACTGTGCCAAATCGCTGGGAGAACACTATCTGTTTGTCCTTGTGCTGTGGCACTGCGCTGATCCAGCTGCAGTGGGTCCTCTGAGTATGAAGGGAGGGTGGCGGGGCGCTGTTGGTATTCCCTAAATGGTGCAATGACTGCACAGTGGAGGCACCAGATCAGGCTTCCTAGCAGGCTGGTGCTGTGCCCAGGTGTGGGAAGGATCCTGGCTCGAGTTACTGCCATGTGCCAGGTGGAAATCTGTGCCTGTAGACTATGAAACGCTTGCAAGTTGGAAACCCTCAAGATCTTGGGCTGTCTGCGAAAGCTATAACCCCATACAAGGGGCAGGGGTGAGCTAAGCTCCATGGGATGTGTTAATAGTAAGGAAAGAAAGGAGGGGATTGACACATTTCTCTGACCTTTGTGCTCTTGTTAGTTGGTGTATACTAGTTGTGTCAATCTTGTGATAGAACTGTTAGTTGTTTCCCTGGTAAAAGCATGAGTAATTTGTCTATGAGACAGAAATCTGGTAAGCTATCTAGGCATCTTTCTTGAATAACATAATAAAAAAATGCTTTTTTTCAGTTTTATAGTTAAAGCCTAAGCTTGTTCTCTTTGAAACAGGACCTTCCTGATGGGAGTGAGATGGCGTTAGTGCCTGCAGGATCCCTGTAAGGCACCAGCCAGAAAACAACTGTAGGGTGCGCTCTTGGCTGCATATTTTGCATTACAGTTTTGTAACATGGGACTTGCTTTTTTGGTGTTGAAACCCAGAATCCTTTTCACTCACACTTTAAAATCAATAAAACGAATAAATCTTGTTTATTTGTAAGTAATGTGCTATTTGTAGAGAGATAATTTTCGCATCTTCAGAGGTCTGAGTAGTAGTATCCAAGTGTACAGCAATCATGATAGCTGACACGTATTTGCAAGCATTGATCTACAGGAGTAATAAAGTTTATAAAAACTTTTATTCCTTAGCCTTTTGTAGGTATGACTGTGATATTAACTTGCTTTTACCAAATGTAACCTCTAATACACACATGCTGAGAAATGCATAGTTATTCTTTAGGGAATGTTATACGTAAGGTTGACCTAGCTCCACCTCAAAAAAGCATGTTAGTGCATTTTCAGACCCACGTAACCTGTTAGTGGTTTTACTGTGTTTTAGACATCTAACAAAGTGACTATCCTTACATACCTTAGATTAGGGTTTCAAAGGTGATTCTGTGCGATGTGAATTAAAAACCCCAAGCCCTAATTCAGCACTGTGTGGACCCTAAGGGTTTACTCGTCTCCAGTTATGTAACACCATCCTTCTATATAGAAAGTTTGGAATAAGTTCCTCTGATACTTCACTCACACCAGTGTATGGAGTATAGGAGTGCATGTCAATGAAAACTGGAAGGAGCATGGGAAAGGTTGTGTAAGAAGAACATCAATGGACAAAATAATTTCTAGTTGAGTCCGCTTCTGTGAGAGTACCTAAATGGTTACCTCCCGTTCACGCCCCTATGCTAGAACTCTTATTGGTAAGGAGAAGAAAATATCTCAGTTAAAACGCAACAGGGAAAAGTTGATACCCATCTTTGTATATGGTATGTATGGAGAATTCCACTTGAAACTTCCACTGTATTGTTTTAATAATTAGTTATTAGAAAAACTCTACGGCAGCACAAAGATGTCACTTTAGTTTATCTTTCACCTCCAGGAAATCTGCAAGCAAAGAGCTAGTTTACTCTTTGTAAACGTTCGCGGTGCAGAGGTGGCTGCCTTAGCCACAGAGCAACACGAGAGGGCACCAGGCTGCCTCCTTGGGGTCCCCATGCCTGAGGCAACCCTGCCGCAGTTAACAGCTTATTTGGGAATTCGCGTTGAGTGGTGATTTTTCACGCTGTTAATCAAAACAGGACTTCTTTGAATTCTAGATGCACTGATAGGAAATGAAACTTGATAAAACATTTCCATTTAAACAATACATCCTCCTCCCCTGTCCTCATTTCTCATTTTCTCATCTGCGTCATCCATGATAATATTTGCTTCTTCAGAAGTTCTCTTGGGAAGGGAAAAACTGCCTCATGCTGTGCTCTGGAGGTCAAACGTTCTCATTCCATTCTGAAGCCGTTTTCCCTCTGCACAGTCATTGGCCCTGGTATGTAGGCAGATGCTGCCAGTACAAGGCCTTGCTTTCCCCCCAGGAGGGGTATCCCATCACTCTGTATCTGCTGTGTCGACCACCAGTGCTCAGAACACTGTTGCAGGGCAGCAAGTGATGGGGTTTTGACAAACAGTTCCCATCATCATTACACTATTCTAAGCTCAGGCAGCTCTTTGAATGAATGCACCCTGCCAGTGAGCAGTCGACTTAAATGGAATCTGTGGTTGGCATTGTCTGACCAAAATTCTCTCTCCACTCCTAAAATAGCTCAGGCAGGCTTCCTGCTGTTGGAAGGAGTGTCATGAGGGCACGTCTGTTCCTCTAGCTGGGAAAGAAACCCACCAGCTCGGCAGACACTGCTCTCTCTTGGCAGGCCTGATGTTTATAGCTCCTGTCAGTTCCCAAAGCAAGCCTGGCCAGTGCCTCGAGAAGTGCTAGGCAGCCACTGCATTGACTATGTGTGGTGAGCTAAATCTGAGCTGGGAAATGGGTGAAAGGCTGAGCAAACAGGACAGTTTCAAAAGTAAAGGGGTACCTGGCTTGTCCTGTGTGCCAATGGGAGATTTCCCTGACCTACCCCTGCACAGGGCTTTGGCTGAGGTTCTCTTTCACTTCCCTGCAGCTCTTGTGGGGCTCCCAAGACAGCTGTCAGTACTTGACATCATGAGATCTGGGGCTTTCCAGCTTACAGTGATTTCTGCTATTCCCTCGCAATGTCAGTTACGTATACATCGCTACTAAACCAGAAATGTGGCAAGATGTGTTCGTGGCCTGCAGATGGCACTGCTAATGGCTTAGTAACAAAGAGACTTCAGGCAGAGGTCTCAGACTTTTGAAGGTCTGTGTTGTATAGGAGGGCTGGTGATTCTATGATGCAAAAAGAAATACAAGTGGGACTGTATACTGCATGAATCTCATCCGTTATTAAATAAGTAAAAAAATTGATTTAGCTGACCAAAGAAAGCATTTTTATAGAATCACTAGAAGAGGAGAGTACCAGTGGTTTCACTGATCTTCTAAGCAAAGGCAGTTAGGACTGATGACTGGATATTCTGGGTTAGCTCCAACAGGAAGTTGAAAGCAGCAAGTTACCATTTTGATGCATAACTCTCCAATGCTTGAATATTATTTACCTGTTTTCTTCCAACCCAGCCCAGACACTGAAGTTTCAAAAAGTAATACCTGTGTAAAACCCTTCTCTTCTGCAAACTGAAACAAGGGCTGAGGTGAGCCTCTCTCAACAAGTGCTGTTTCCCATGTGACTTAGTGCAGGAGTGTTTGAATCTATTGCACAAGCTGTGATTTACACTGGGAGCTTATGTATGTTGTCTGTGGTGTTGTTAATGCTAAAGATGTGTGGGCACTCTAACAACTTAGTCTTCTCGTTGACACACAGTGTCAATGAGAAGCAAAAGCAGAAGCCAGCAGGACGTGCGAATGGAAAAATAGTTTGTAGAAACAGAAAAAGGAATAAAGAACTCAAAGTCAAGAAGCATATGAACTGATCTTTATCATAAGCTGTTTGCAGGAGTTCTTTTCTGATTGTGTCTTACAGCTGTCAGGCTGTTACTATTTCTACTTGCCTGCTTTATATTGCCAAATAAATAGGATTTTCATGTAATATATCTGAAACAATTTCCTAAGTGTAATAATTTCATTCTGCTTTTAAATTTAGAGCTACTGTTAAATACCTTAATCTGCTTTCTGTTAGATCAAAAAACCCCACACAGTTAATAGCGACTCAATTGCTGAGGCTTAAAAAAAAAGAAAAAAGAAATAAGAAATTCACCACCAAAACATTAGAGATTCAAATGGCATATGTAAATAGTCCCCATCTAAATAAGCTGCCTACAATTAAGACAAAATGTATTTTTAGTTGGCTCCTTTCATGTCCTTTACCAGGATCCACACAAGCTGTTCCCACAATATAACCCTTTGTGGTTATCTGCTCTTTTCTGTTTTAAGGACAAGTACAATTAGCTTCCCCAGAGGCCAGCTGTGGTAGGGGTGAAGCATGGCCCGGCTGATTTTTTTGTGGACTTTAATTTAGCATAACTCTGGTCTTGTTGGAGTGTCACTCTTGTCAGAGGGGCTTCAGCTCTGGTTTTTGTTAAAGTGAAAAGTATTTGATTGGTCTCTGTTCATTGCCATTTTCAACAACTTGCTTGAGTTTATAGAGATCCTTCTCGCCTCACAAGAGCTCATTGAAGTGGTCAGCCAGCCCAGCCACCTAAAATGAACATACTGACAATAAAAAAGCAAATGAGCTCCACTCCAGCGAGTCTCTTAGGTGGGTTCAGTCTAACTCCCATGCCTTGTTTTTCACACACTTAAGCTAAAGCTGGGAAAGATTCTGCTGTGAGCAGGGCTTAGCAGTTACGTTGTCCTCAGCAAGGTTTCTACAATGTATTTCTTCCTCTCAGATTCGAGAACCCGCTCCTTCAAATAGGCAGGATTTACTCTGTGTTCGGGGTTGAAACACTCCATCTACTTTTTCCTTTCTGCCAGCTGTTATGTCAGTAACTAATGGAAACTGGCGAAAAGTCCGTATCATGTGGTAAACTGTGTTTCACCTCAGCTTCTGTATAGCCAGGCCAGTGCACACTGAGGGTACAGAACACTGCCTGGAAAGTCAGTGTGGCTGCATCCTAATATGGCTAAATCCAATCCTGGTGTTTGCATCTTCTGCTGTCTCATGCACAGAATTCCTTCTGGCTTCCTGCACAGACTGCACCTGGGGTATGAAGGCAGCCCAGAATGACTTTCTACCTTTGGAGAAAGTAGGTTGTTCTTTCTGTAACAGTTAAAGACCTTCCACTCTGAAGGCCTCCAAAGGCTCCTTGACCCCCCGTGGATATAAACGAATATGGAAAATCGTATTAGCCTCCCATCTAAAGCACATGCCAATTTTTAATGTACATAAATAAATGCTATTGTTGTTGGAAATTACCTAAGATAGATCTAGTTAGTTGAAATGTGTCTCATGGCTGTAAAGACTAGCGCTTATTGAAAAGGAGGCTAGGAGAGGATAAGTATGCAAGATGAAGATGCCAAGTCATAAATTTTAGACCACAAATTAGGATATTAGACCACATCTGAGGTGATGGATTTAGAATTCCACACTTTTCAGTTCCCTTTAGCTTTCCTCTAATACCAGGAGTGATATTAATTTTCCTGAAAACCTCATTTTGCATGAAGTTAGAACAAAAATGGTAGTAGAAGTGGCAGAGATACTCTTTACTATTATTTCCGACTTACACAAAAATAGCAAATCAAATAAAACTTACTGGAAGGCTGAAGTTAGAGGTAGTTTTATTTCTGTGTTAATTCACCTCTGCCAGTGAAGACTGCAAGAACAAATCCTGTTAGAATTCACAGTGCTGGTTTAATAGGAGATTTGTGATTATGCTAAGAGTTTATTCTAACAGGAGCATGTGTGGAGTGGCCTTTTTCATACTGCACTTTAGTGCTGTGCGGTTACAAAATGAATAAATTTGTGTGCATGATTTTATTTCCAATAGAACAGTGTGCCAACATTTATCAATTACATTTAGTGTCCCAATCTAGTTAAAGAGAGTCAGCTCTCAGTGCAGAGTCTGTGAGAAAGAAAAAGCCACTCCTGTAATCTCTTCAAAGCCTAACATGATTAAGAGACTGACCCTTCTCACACCAGGCTCAAATATCAAAATCTAATTAGAATCTTGTTACTACCTTATGTCCACAATGACATCCTGGGTACTAAACTTGCCTGTCAGTATTTTTAGGGAAACTCAATAATGTCTTTAAATTGGGCATGCAGTGGCAAATTTTCTAAGCAGCAGAGAAATCAACGTAGAAAAAGAAAAATTAATTAGGAGTCAATAGTCCTAGAGATAAAATGGTTAGGGGAAAAAGTACATATTTTAGCAAAGTTGACCTCCTCTTCATGCCAATATTTCTTTTTCTTTGAGGTGTGTCTCATGGATACCAGAATTGGCCAAGAAATCAGTCTCAACTTTGTAATTGAAGAATTAGACATGCTTCAACCCCAGATGTCCAGGTCATTTTGTATACCAGCATCATCAAAGAAACCATCAACCAAAGTCAAACACTCATAAAGAGACTCCAAACCTGCTGCATTAGAGTGCCAAGCCTGCTAGAGCTTGTCTTTTCATTTGTAAGAGAGGAAGTCAGCAAGGCAAGAACAGTAATTGCTGCTCTGGAAAAGTTAATCTAGAACAGCTTCTTTGTTTAGTCTTCTGCTTTTTTGTGCCCTTCAAATACGAACTATTGCAGCAATTCTTTATGTGGCTAGAATTAATCATCAAGGGTTGAAAATGCACTCAGAAAGGCTCCTTCCCAGCTCTTTTATCATGATGGAGTATGGGAAATCCCTCTTTCCGCCCATTAGTACATCATAATTACCCAAGAGCTGTGCTCCTGCCCTGCAATGCAGGAAAAGATATGTAGAGGCAAATGATTTATAGGTGGAGCTTACAGTACTTTTGGTTGTCCTGCATGAAAGGTATGTCAGACGAATAGCTAGCTGGTTGTTATTTTTTGAAGGAACAGTTCTTCTGCTGGGAATACGCATCAGTGATAAACAAGCTAGGTCAGAGGCGTATGATGGCTGTCACAGAGCTGTGAGCAATCAGCAGTTATGCCTCCTGCTGTCACTGCTGCTGCTCACAGCTGTACTTAAAACCCAAAACCATCTGGGTATCCTTAGCATAGTCTTCCTTTTGAAACATTTTCTCAGGCTACTTTAAGTATATATTTTTTTTTTTAGATGGACAGCTGCAGGCAAGCATTAAGTATGATTAAGTATACCTAGGTTTTCTGCAATTAAATCAATAAGAAAAACAATAATCTTATAGCTGAACAGTAAGGACAATAAATTCAGGGTGGAGCTGGGATAGCTCAAACCAGAATGATTCTGTCTTCTTTATACTTGGAAGGTGGCAATTTCTGCCTGCCAAAGTACATGTTTATGATACATGTAGTGTGAGGACCATAATCAGAGCTGGCTGAGACACAATTTTCACATTATGTAAAAAACTTCTATTTATAAAAACATCTCCCAGATGGAGACAAAACAAAAAATAAGACCTTTATATGATAAAACTTAATGATTAACAACCTGGAAGGAAGTAAATTTGGCAGCATCCTAGTCTGAATTTTGTCTTACTGAGCATAATATGTACATGACACATACATCAGTTGTCAGAAAGCAACATAGATCTTTGCCAGAAGATTTCATGAGGAGGTTTGTTCCACAAAAATCGTCCCTTTGACAGCCACTGTATCTGAAGAAATGATTTTATTGATATCGTTCCTTCAAAAAAGATGTCAAGACTCTTGCTGGAGCTCTGCAAACAAAGTACAGCACTGTTTCTGAAATGCTGCTACCCACATGACTAATGGCACCAATCTGTACTCCTGTTGCATGAAGAGTTTAACTCTCCTTGTTCAGACTACAGAGGCAGCTGCTACCAACTGTATTTCTTCCGTGAAAGCTGCAAAGAAAATGCATAGATGTGAAATGATCAGTGTTAAAGGTGTCCTGTAAGCTGGTAGTAAGTCTGGTTTGGGGAGAATGTACCGCTGAAAAACTATATGGTTGAAAAAATTAAGTTGTGAGACAACTGCTTTAATCTGGTAGAAATTTAAAGTATTGAATCTAAAAGAGCAAAAAGAAAGATGAAGGAGGCAAACTCTGATCTTCCCCTTTAACCAGCCAGCCTATCTTTTATTAAAGTCTCTTAGCCCAGTTACTGAGATATGGAGTCTGCTGTCAGTGGACTGCAGTCAGAATGTGGCTGGTAGGAGCGTGCTCCTACTGGTTGGGATCAACTGATTGTCAGTTATGCTGAATGCTTACAATGACCAGAATTAAAGGTTGTGTAGGGTGGGGAGGTGAAAGGAAGGATGTACTTCTATACAGTTTTTGTACAGTGTTGTCTTATTAAACCTTTGTAGGGTAAAGAATGTTTATCCAACTAAGGGATGAGATGTAAATTTCTGTGCTAATCACAAGCCTGTTGTGAACTTGGGTTTATAAACTGGGATCTATCATCTACAGAGAATAGATGACACAGCAGTTCACTGTATTAAGAAATGAAAGTTTAAGTTAGATGTTTTAAAATTAGACATATTTTTTGATAGAGATTGAGACAGCACTAAGCAAACTCTGGTTTTGCTTCACTACTAAGTTGGCTCCAGGATATCAGGAAGAACTTCTTTACTGTAAGGGCAGTGAGGCACTGGAATGGGCTGCTCAGGGAAGTTGTGAATGCTCCGTCGCTGGTGGTGTTCAAGGCCCGGTTGGACAGAGCCTTGGGTGGCATGGTTTAATGGGAGGTGCTCCTGCCCATGGCAGGGGGCTTGGAATTAGATGATCTTAAGGTCCTTTCCAACACTAGCTATTCTATGATTCTATGATTCTAATAAGATTATTGAAGAAAAGGTGAGATAAAGCTGTGCTCTGGTCCCCTGCCATTAGGAACTTCCTACCACAAAGAATAATGGAGAATTCTAGGAGGAATCCTGGCAGGACAAAATCCAGAACAGTAACTGAAGCCTGAAGAGAACATTGTGGAATAAGACCTTATATTCAGTGCATATATATGATTGCACTGATAATTTGTTTTGTTCTTTTTTTTTTTCACTAGCTATTCCTTCTCCTCACAGGAGTCTCTACATTCCACCTGGAAGCTCTCTCAGGGCATGCACAGAAATGGCCAGAGGTACAGTTTCTGATAGCTTAGATCTGCAGTGACCATGACCTTCATTAGCCAGAGAATGCACTGAGAATATCTTCAGTTTTCAGATCAGCAGAGTTAACATAACTGGTTAATGTATTGAATTTAGGGCAGCATATTGGCTTTCCCGGAAGTTAGAAACCTGTAAATTATGATAGGACTGAACTAAATCTAATTATTCTGTGAATGTGGGAAAATAAGATGCATTCTTTATAACCTGAGTTCTACCTTTGAAATAGCTGGAGGGTTTCTTTCCTAGCTACTAGGAGATGAGATCTAGTTCAAGAACTCCTTTCAAGCCTTCTAATTTCTAACCTAGATTTATACCCAGTTTATAGCCACTTGCTCTCGTGAAAAACTTCACTTTAGCTTAAATAACTTTTCACCCTCATTAGAACTTTTGTTCTTGGTACTATTTATAAATCACAACAGAGTCCCATTGTTTAGCTTTAATTCAGCTGTTTTTCCTAGGCTGGCAAGGTCCCTAGAGGAGCGTTTATGGTCTGTACTGGCTTAAGAAGAAGAAAAAAAATCAACAATCAAAATGTGAATACTGACTTTACTGAGCTCCTAACAACAATTCATTAGATTTACCTGTGTTTGGTAATGCCATCTGACATAACACTGCTGTACAGAAAAAGCAGTGAGTAATATTCACCTGACCATGTTGTTTATGAGTTTTCTCAGTATCATACTTTTTCCATTTTTCCTGTTATTCTCTTGGACTTAGTCCATGTTGCTGCTGTTCTCTTGGGACGCCTGAAAGAGGTCTGATGACCCATGAGGGGATTGAAAAGAATTTCCAGCCAAAGCTTTTGGAATTTCGTGCTCCTCCTGATTCTCAGTATTTATAGGGACAGTGAAGGTGTCTATTGCTAAGAATGGTCTATATGCAGAGAACCAGAAGGAGGTAAATGAAGACAGCAACCCTTTACCTCCTCATAGAATAAAAAAGTTCAGACTTAGCTTAGAGTCAGCAGGTCAGCCTGCTGAAAGGGCAGAGGGATAAATGTTTCCTCATTGTAATGAGTTAGAACACTTCAGCTTTGTCATTCTCACAAGGGATAATGTAGTATGAATGGCAATGGAGAAACTGCTACATCATAGGCCATTACTTAAGTCCAGTTTTCTATGAATGCAAACTAACAATGTACATTCTCAGTGCACTTTGTCACTGTCCTAGGTTCAGCAGTAGCAGTCATTTTTCTCATTAGTAGCTGGTGCAGTGCTGTGGTTTTGGCTTTCAGCCTGGGAGCAGCACTGGTAACACCAATGTTTTTAGTTGCTGCTCGGTAATGTTTACTCTAACCGAGGTCTTTCTGAGTCTCATGCTCTGCCAGGGAGGAGGGGGAGCCAGGAGGAAGCAGAGACAGGACACCTGTCCCAAACTAACCAAAGAGGTATTCCATACCACAGCACGTCATGCCCACTATATAAACTGGTGGCAGTTAACTGGAAGGGTGAGATCACTGCTGGGTTGGAGTGGGTATCAGTAGGGGATGATGAGTGGTTTTATTCTCTTCCCTTGAAATTTCCCTTATCATTATTATTATTGGTGGTAGCAGCAGTGGTTTGTGTTATACCTGGACTGTTCTTATCTCAACCCATGGGAGTTAAATTCTTTTGATTCTCCTTCCCATCCTTCCCGGAGCAGGGGGGAGGAAGGAGGGGGAGTGAGAGAGCGTCTGCTTGGTTCCGAGTTACAGCTGGGTTTAAACCGTGACAGTCACAAAGGAATTGTGATACTGGGAAGGTGATAGATCTTCCACAAAGCAGAGTGGAGGCTCTGTGACAACAATATTTCCTGGACATTCCACAAGTCAGGGATGTATGAAATGTAGCATATCCTTTGTGTAGTATTATCCTTCCCCTTCCAAAGATGCATATTTCTTCCTGCTCCTCTGAAGTAAAATGGAAGAGTCCTGCCACTACACAGGCCTTCTAAAAGTACAGAGCCTGCTGGTTACCTTTCTGCCTAACTGACAGAACTGGAGAGCAGCCTGTCCTAACTGCTAAGGATATCTTTAGCTGACAGCTGTTGCTTAGAGATGTGCTACCTCTTTTGTCTAGCTCACTTCCATATCTTCTTTTGTGGCCAAGATCACAAGAAATAGCTGCTGAGTTACAGATTTAATTTATATAGCAACTCTGGAGGGAAAAAAATGTAGGCCAGGAAATTGCTTCTTTTGTTTCCTACAACAGACCCTATCATTTGATAATGTAGTAACCAGCAGTCCTTTGCTTGACTAACTTCCAAACATTTATTTCATAATCTATTCCCATGTTAGACCATGTGCAACACTAAGGAAGTAAAAGGTGGCAACTTCTGGCTAAATACTTAGGTTCTAGCTTGTCTTAAAAAAAAACAACTACAACAACAAACAAGCTTCAATTGCTTTTCCAAGAGTAAGCAAACTGTATAAACAGTCTTGTTTTTCCCTTGTGTGTTTGATTAGAAGAAAACAGTAACTGCTTTAACTTAACTCTTTCAGCTGAAAAGCACAGGGTGAAATCCACTTCAGAAGCAGAAGACCCAAGGTTTTCGATGTGCTGCACAGTGTGTATGAACAGGAGGAACTGCAGAATGTATCTGCTATAACTTGGTGTTATTTTCTCTTACAATATCTTATTCTCTATCTATGCTGTGGTGAGCTAAAGGACACAGCATCAACTGAATGTAAATTCTAAGGGGCTCCAGTGTAAAAACTACACTTACTGTAGGAAACTTCCCAGCAATTGAAAGACTTGACATTATCAAGATCAACAGAAATGATAAGCCATGTACTCTTGAATGGGGGTGCTTGTGTACAGACCATGCACAAAGTGCTTACCTTGTTTATGCTCCTTACTGTATAGAAAAAACATTTCATACATGAAAGCAAAGCTGTTTCATAGCTTGAGAATGGAGCAATAAGTTCTCAAAGTGGAAGCTGTTGTTAGAAACTAACCTCAGCAAATGAGGCTTTATTCTGCTTGAGTTTGCTCATAGCTTCCTTGAGCAAGTGATACTTCAGAATATATACCCTTGTGACACTATTAAAAGGGCTTTCCTTCTGCAGATGTTAAATGATGCTCTTTGAGCACTGAACTAGGGCTGTGTTCTTTACTCAGTTCAAATGGTGTGTATGTAGCTGCAGCTCTGGTGGCTGCAGACTTTCTCCAAAAGCTTGTCTGCAGAATAACATACTAAGAGGTACCTTTTGTAGAAATAAAAATAACATGAATTTCTCTTGCAGTTTGTGATCTTTTAGCACAAAATGTACTTTGAGACTAGACACAAAGCAAAAAGCAAGTGCAAAGGTTCTACTTGTTTACGTAGATAGTTTCAAGATGTGCTGCGCTTACTGCTTGTAAGTTATGATTTGTAAAAATATTCTCCTGAAAAATGGTATCAATAGTATTTTCCACCATGAAACTAGTCCAGAAGTCTGGTTTGTAAGGGAAACAGTAGTTTTAATTTTGCTGATATCTGGGGAGGAGTTTACCAAGCTAGACAGTTATGGTAATGTTACTGATGAATTTGCAGCAGTAAGTAGCTATTTCTCATCTTCCCTCAACTCTGAATGCTATAGTTGATACCTAAGCAGGCCTGTAGTATTAAAAGAAAGTGTGGAGGGGACTGCTTCTGCCTTTCAGTTTTCTTTTGGATTGATAAATGGCGTCTGCTATAGGCATGTTGCCTGTGAACCTAGCTCCCTGCAGAACAAAGCACTTGAGCTCTGTGGCTGCCTAGGAGATCGATAGCAGGGGAGAAAGAAGCTGTTGGGATCTTCTGACCCAGTGCCTCTGGGCAGCAGTGCCTCAGGGTGAAAGAGAGAGGGTACCCTTTTAAAGGCGTGAAACCTCATTGTGTACTTTGTACAGAAGAGATCACCTGGAGAAAAGCCAAAAACTGCACTTCGAACTTCAAAAGATGGTAAATCAATTGCAGCTTCAGGTTATGAGGTGTGACCATAGATGAAATGCTAGAGAAAATATAATTGATATGTGGCTGATGCATCATGGAATTCCCATCTTTTTTCTCATTTAACAAGTAGAACTTCAGCTACATCAGATACAGGTTTTAATTGAAATCTGCAGTTGTCTTGTAAGGAGCAGTTAAGTTGCCAAATCTTGTCTGTGGTAGTATTGCTTCTCTGTTTCATTGGAACACTCTTTAAACACTGAGTAGAACATGGCAGGTGCACTGGTACAACAGAAAGGCTTGAGAAACAGCTTGCGATGGTAGTTGAGCCAAACATTTGGTCCGCCTATTTGGTTCAATCTATTCTGGAGCAGGCACTGTGAGGGGTTAGTTTCAAAGATTTGGTGCCATAATAGAAGATATTTTATATTTTATAATTAACAAAGAGCAGACTTGTGCATGCAGTGGCACTTTGATAGCTGGAGCTCTGAAGAACATCAGATAATTTAATTCAAATAATATGTCCAAATCCAGGGCCTAGGTTATTTTGGGGTGTGTGAATGTGGAGATGGCTTATAACTGAAAGCCAGAATCTAAAAGGTAGCTCTAGGTAAGGACCTACTAATATATTTGGTCATAAACTAGAACTGGAATTCCCTACAATGAGCTTGTCATAAAGGTAAGACTAAAACATATACTTGCATGAAACACCTACAACTGATACTGCAGAAATAGAAGTCTTAAGGGTGGCATGGATGTATGAATGTTAATGGTTTATTGTTTGTTTTGTTTTGTTTTAAATATTTACTGCTTGAAATTATAAGCCCTTCTTGGATAGTCTGGCTTATTTTACTAGTATAATAACACTAAGTTATCAGGCATGTTATTTATTACAACATGGTAGCTTTTCTACAATAATTCTATTGTAGTTCTGTCATTTAAGCAGTTCTGCTGAAGTAGCTAGTTGTCTGTGAAGTTGTTGGCTAGTAAGTCTTCTTGAGTTTGTTTTGAAGCATGTCATTTGTTGCCTTGAGAAAATTAGGTATGGAGTTAATGCTGTTAGAAGTCTCAGCTCTTATTTTCTTGATGATTTGAGTTGCTTTCAAATCTGGATCTAAAAGCTTTCAAGTATGACATTGCATTTCTGCCAGTATTACAGCTTTAGAAAAAACAGTTGTAATGCCTTTGCTTATCTAGAAAACCTTCTAAGAGAGGACAAAAATACAAGACAGAGTGAAGCAATGTACGTTTTTCATGCTTTTAGTAAATGTAAATATCAGCAAGGAAAGAGACTGTCAGAGCATGCCAAACACAACAGATTATTGTTTTCTGTCCCAATGTAAGCATCTGCTCTTAAATAAGGCTAGCAAGAGTACCACCTTTCTGATAATGGGCTGTTACGCTCACCCAAATTGTTAAGAGAATATCAACAGACCACTGCTTCCTGCTATTTTTTAGATGTGCTCTCGGTTGCCTGATGTTGTAGTATTACATGCTTTCAAAGTAACAAAGTGATGGTTTTACTTCCACACCGTTCACACTTCTCTGCAAGAACAAAGCAGTAGTAACTTAATTTTGAAGAAATAGAATCCTTGGGAAAGATCAAGGTGTGACTCTAATTCAGAGCCATTATATGTGGACCAAGAACTTGAGAATTGAGACTACCTCAGGCTTAGTTCCTCAACTGAAGATATTTCATGCTGGTTTATGAGTAAGTTGACTACTATTTAGTAAACCGAAAATTCAACAACCAAACATGAAAGCCTTAAAGTTGTGATACCAGTTATGATAATTCATGTATGAATGATTTGAGTTTGCACAGGTGCCATGTTGAGCTGCAGTTTTCTCCTTTGTTTGATGGTTTACTGGTAATTCTTCCTGTTCTCTTTAGCTGGGAAGAGTGGGATAAGCTGCATACTCCTCTGGAGTTGTTTTTGTGGGGTGTAGTTGGACTGGAGGCTGAGTGAGGAGATAGGAGAGAAAGGGCAGTTAGAAGAAAGTATAGAGGAAAGTTGGATGTGTGGGAGACAGTGGGACTTCCTGTGTTGATTTCTCTGCTTGCTCAGCAGCGGTGGCAATGAGGCTCAAGATTTCATACTGAAAGCACCTCTTGAGGAAAGCATTTTCTCCTCAGATTGAAAATCTGTTTCATTTGGTGCCCCCATGTGTTCTGCTTGTTGACAACAAACGAGCTTGTCAGTATGCCTTTCTATTGAGCTAATATTGGTGTTTGTAACTTTAACCATATTAGCATAGTTAAGAGTCAACCTTCATGTGTCCTTTGTTATGGCACAATAATTACTGGTAGCTGCATTTCAAATATTAAGTTATGTGGCTTCACAAACAAGCTGTGTGCCATGGGAAGCTTGTATTAAGTAATCATGCTGTGCTATCCTTGGTGCTTTAAAGTAATTTCCAGAGTGACCAGATTAATCAGAAGTTATCACAGAAGCATCTTGTAGTGGCTTAGATTAATTGTTATAAATTCCTGTTGTGTTGATGTGGTAACTTCAATAGTTTAGAAAACTAGCTTGTGAAATTCTGCCATGCCCCCACTGCTGCATGGGCTGCAAAATCCCACCCAGGCATTTCACCATGGCTGTAGTTTTCCATTGAGGCTAGTTTTCTGGGAACACCCTTGAAGCCAGATCACAAAAGTCATCAGAGTTAAACAAAAAAGAAATTTCTGAAGGGCTGCAATCTGTGGAGGATGCGTGAGACAATGACCTGCAAGCCTGCTTCACAGAAATAACAAATCCTGGAATGTGGCCTAGATTCCCCACTGTGTACTGATGGAGATGCTTACAGTATAGTTTTCTCATTTGTTCTAAGGCACTCAATGAAGTTATCCTTATTATGACTGCCCTATGCAAGAGGGGCATAGCTACGAGCCTCAAAAGGGTGTTACTTTTCTTCTCTATCTATACAAAAAATATTTTAACTCCCAATCTGTGGAATTTGGTGCAGTGAGGTCTAGAGGTTTGTTTGGTTTAGAGGTGAGTGTTCCTCTAAATTGCAGGGTGCTCAGGGGCATGTAAATTAGATGGATACAATAAAATACAAATCCTCATCCAGCAAAAAGAAACTAGTAGGTGATAGAGGTTTGTGGGAAGAAACAAATCCCATTACTGCTTTTGTGAAGTCTCCTGTGATGTTTGCCATTGATCAGACTGGGTATCTTGAATTGGTAGTGCTCCCATGTTCTACAGGGAGGCTTTTCAAATAATAGTATTAGCTTTCTTCTTGTCTGTGACCATTTCAGGCTACTATGCATTGGTCTACTACACTACTTATTGTGTCTGCCACTCTGTCAGCTTTTCAGTTGAAAGGCAGTTTGTTTTCTATGGGAAGGAATGCATCTCCCGCTTCATCTGCTCTGTCTCCTTAAGTGGTATCAGTAGTTTTTGTTGGCAGTGCTAAATGATCTAATACTGATCGTAATCCAGCTAAGGAGCTGATAGTTCTTTAAATATTTCCCAGATATTAAATTGTTTTCTAAGGTTTTGTTTTAAATGTTTGCTTCAAATTCATATTTGGACATGTAGAAAAGACAGTTACTCAGAAATGGCATAACTAAAACCAAGAAATTGGACAATTATTTACTCTCAACAGGAGTTATTTCATTACTAACAAAAATCAAATGTTTTTTCAAATAGCTGATGGACTTTGGCTGCAGGGTGAACTGTAGCTGCTATGGAAAATTCCAGGAAAAGGTGTAAAATGATGAGTGAAAAATGTCAAGGGTGGTATTTGTTTAATGTGATTTCATTCATACGTTTATATCCAAAAATGTCTCTTTAGACCATGTGGGAGTTGTACTGTTGAGTCATGTTAGCCTTTTCCTTTTTCACATTTACTCCATTTTGTTTGTACTTCCCAAAGCTATTTTATTTTTCTCATTTTATTTTACCCTGCTGGTTTGTTCTTTCTTGGCTTTATTTTTAATTAGTTAAACATAAGTGGCCTTTGACACAGCAAAGATTATGAAAACAGTGGGACATTGGTTACTGCTTTGAAGGAGTAAGGCAAATATTTTTGTGTGTTTGTTCTCCTTTGTCTGTTACCTCTCTCCTGGGGTTGTATTGTCAGTGAGTGAAGTAAAAGAACCACTTGAAGGGGGGAAAGGGAGTTGATTTAGAATCTTGCTTAGCTTTCTCTGCATTATGGCTAGAGACCCCAATAAATCTTAGTTCTGCAAAGCTGTGAATGTATGGTGAGAGCCTCAAGTTTGCAGCATAAAGCATCATGTCAGACCAGACCTGGCAGAGAGATGAAATTTTAATTTTAAGTATGCAGATTAACAGCCAAAGATTTGGAGCCAGCATCTAATCATGTTTGGGATCTCTTGAAAATCTGCTCTCCTATAATGGAAGCTTCTATATGGAAGGTAGCCTACTGGAAATCTCTCCTTTTTTAGTCATCTCAGGCCACAGGGGGAGACAGTGGCATGAGGTCTGAAAGAGCTTCCCAGCTCTGCTGCCAGTCCAGCACTGTAAGCTTGAGAATATACCATTTCACTCACTTTAAACCTGTCATATCCAGTACCAAATGTGGTCAGACTGTGCGTGTTTGGTCCCCCTTTGAGATTTGTGTCATATTTCATTTGAAACAGGAGCACTTAATGATAACCAGAGGTGGCAGCAATTGAGATGGCTGATTCTGCTGCAAATGGGTAATACAGCTCCCTGAATAACAAACACATGCATACTGTTCCCTTGCTTGATTTAAGCCAAAAGTTGTTGCTGGGGGTCTGCTAGTTAAGTAGGGCTTACAATTTGTCAAAAAAGAACATGCAGAATAGTCACAGAATTCTGTGTCTGTACATTTCTCTACAATGGGAGCCAGTTAGCCTTAAAGAGGTTCAAGGGTGCTTTCTTAGAGATTTATTAAAAGATAGAAGGTTGATACTTGTGTTGCCTTCTTAGAGAAAGCTGTTTGTGAATTAACCATTGTTAGTTGCCACAGGGGAAAAGTAATAAGTGCCTTGTGACTTGCATGAATGGATCTTTCCAAGTTGCCAGAGAGGTTGCAGCTGGCAATACTCAAGGCCAGGGTGGATGTGGCTCTGAGCAATCTGGACTAATGAAAGGTGTCCTTGCTCAATGGAGGGTTGGTGGTGGTGGGGAGTGGTAGTATTGCTGGTGGAACTAGAAGACCTTTAAAGGTCCTTTCCAACCCAATGCATCATGTGATCATTTAAATTCTGACTGCTGAAATTGAATAGGTCTGTTTCAGGTGACCGCAAAAAGTCTAGTTATCTTTATTCCTGCAGTAGATCCCTGATGTCTGAGAGGTATTACAATTTAAGCATAATTGATGGCCTTCCGCAGTTTGAATATAATAAACCATTGTCATGGGTTCAGCAGTAGCAGTCATTTTTCTCCTTCTTAGTAGTTGGTGCAGCACTGTGTTTTTGACTTG
>JANRGW010024198.1:0-11545 GCA_024733675.1 Psilopsiagon aymara
GGCTTCCTCGGGGGCTGCCGGGGTCGGGGCCCGCGCCTCGCCCGGCGATCGGCCTCAGACCGGGAGCGGGAGCGGGAGCGGGGGGCGGGATCGCTGCCGGCCCGGGGGCCCGCGGCTGCCGTGCGCAGGTCCGCCTCGAAGGCCTGTGGGAGCCGCAGGGCCAAGCGCCTTTATACAGTAAGGCAGCGGCCTCTGCAGCGTGGTCCTGAGGCGTTCGGGAGCTGGTCGGAGGCTGCTGGCACGAAGCGGGGCAAAGTACAGGCTGTTTGGGGAGAAGAGACCTGCTGCCGGCATTTCTGAGAAGGGGGAGCATACTGTGAGGCACTTCTCTGAAATCATAGGATCACAGAATGATTTGGGTTGGAAGGGACCTTAAAGATCATCTAGTTCCAGCCCCTCTGCCATGGGCAGGAACGCCTTCCACTAGACCTCAGGTCCTATCTGAAGGACGGCACATGTTGGAGAAGTGGCACAGTTCAAAATGTTCTTCCCCACCTGCTGACAGGTTGTGCAACCACCTGGAGTTTTTCAGGCTGAACCACTAATAATGGCAGCATGCAGTTATCTTCACTCATTATGTTAACAGATCTTTTAATTATGAGACAAGGTGTACATCAGGAATCCTGTGAAATATAGAAAACGTACTGTAAAACATTTGAATGGGCAACATCCTTTAAAAATAGATCACACTCTGGATAAAAGCGAGGAAATTAGAGCACAATTACAGAATGCATTGGACACAGAATAAACATTTTTCAGAAAGGAAATACAAGGTACCTGTTTGTATTGAGCTATGTTTCCACTGCACAAAACCCCCCCAAACTTCATAAAACACTGTTTACAAAAATATATTTATGTAGGGGACATTGTTTTATATATTCAATGTACCAGAATGACAGCAACACTATGGATATTACTAAAAATTAAATTTTCATAGCAAATTTTGGTTTTTTTACTAATAATTGTTAGTATAGCTTAACAGGCATTTGCTATTATTCACTTAAGAGGACCCAGACTAATGTGCTACTTCTGTTTTTCAGTCTGTTGGATTCTTGCAAGTACAAAAGTGCTCAAAAGCAGGGTATGTATTGTTTTGCGCTGTGTATACATCTGTGTATGGTGAGAGCTGACAAACTTGTAAGTTTCCAAAGCTGTTGAAAAGTGAATGACTGAATGCTTTGCTTCACAACGTACTGTGATCAGTTGGTTCTGGAAAACTGAATAGGAAAACAGTCTGCACCAGGACTGGGGGAAGTTGTCTGGGTTGACGTGCTAACTTAAACACCAGTCTTTCTCCGTTTCGTGTAGAACTGTAACTAGAATACCGTGACTGCCTGACGGTAATACTGTGTTGAAATACTGATATTGCAGTGAAATCATTCTACTGAAACATGTCTGCCAGGCAAAAGACCATGTAAGTCACAAGAAAGGGATATAAAAGTATTAAATTGTAAAGCATTTCAGTTCATGCAAATTTGCTTTGGAGTCGTGGCTCAGGTGAGGTGACAGCTCTGTAGACCCTAAGCATATAAACTTCTCTTCAAGGAAAGGATTTATTACTGTAGCATTTTGCATTACAGAAACCAGAAAAACCCACCAGAATGTGGCTGAGACTTACTTGGAGCCTCAACAGCCTATAAGGGCTGAGGAAACCCTGATGGTATCCTGATTTTGGCTGGAAAGGTTACGGTCTCCAAGCTCACACTTTGGGCTTGTCACAGCTCTCCTTGTTAGAAGCAGCCCATTAGACAGGAGGGTTCTGTTGTTTATGCTGTCAACTAAGGGAAGGGCTATAGGGAGCACTCATGTAAGTGCTCAGACACCGTCAGTTGTACTAGCAGTAGTCACTACCAAGGGTAAGGACCCAGAGGAATTATTTTAGTTGGCTCAGGTTCAGTCAGATGGGACTGTGGAGTTGGATGTTCAGTGCCAAACCTCCTGTGCATCTAAACAAGGAAGGGGTTCAGGGTAGTACTTTAAGTGTTTCAGACCACCAGAAAATAAGCCATGGTGAGTGAAAAAAACAAAAAGAGAATTCTTCAAGCACATCTGTAAAACAGATTTTGTTGAAGCCCATTAACTGCTAATTGGTGTTTTCAGCTTAGAAGGCAAAAAGGCTAATTTTGTAACCTGTAGCAGTTCCATCCTGTGATCTGAACCTCACCAACTTTTTCCATCACTAGTAATGATGAATTCTAATTACATCTTAGTTGACAACTTAATTGAGCAACAGCTGACTAGAACCCGTTCCTATCCTAAATAGGTGTTTTGGCTCTAAAGTGACATGGAAATAGAAAGGAGTTTTGTCAGTGAGTGCAATACTGTTTATTTTAAGTGGCTTCCTTAGCTGTGAGAGGCTTTCTACCTCTCCTCTCTCTCCCCCTGCTACTGCTTTATATCTTAACACGTACTTTGGTATTTCATTTGCAGAGCTAAGCTAAATAGGACAAAGTAGGATCCTCTATTCTTGACATCACCACCCGCCCCACAAGTACCAAGTGTTTTCCTTAAGATGTGGAAGAGCAAGGGTAGCTTATTGTACATCACTTCTCAAAACTGTTTCTATAACTTGAGTAACTAATTTATGTTGACAGATACAAAGGCTTTATTCTGGTTTTATTGTGCTTCAGGTAACTTTAAATTTATCCTTGAAGGCATGTATAGATTGACACTTTGCTGAAAAGACTTTTAAACAGGACACAGTTATTTAAAGCACCAACACAGTTAGATTTAAGGTTTAGAAACAATATGCATGTGGTCAGTTAGGAATTTAAAAACAACATGCTCAGTTCAAATGCAGCTGAGAGTCTCAGTTACAGTCCATATTTAATAGCAAACTTTAACTCCTGGCATGAGTTGTTGATCAAGCTCTCTCTACCCCACCTGTTTGGGCTTTTTTTTTTTCTCTAGATTTCTGGCATACACCATGGTGGATCTGGGCTGGAAGCTGTTCATCTGCTTCTTTTGCTATCAAGTTGTCTCAGGAAGAGTTAAGAGGGAGGGGCATTATGTTGCTGCTGTATATGAACACGAGTCCATACTGAGTCCTAACCCAACAGCCCTGGTTGATCGACAGTCTGCACTGGAGCTCATGGGCAGGAACCTAGACGTCTATGAACAGCAAGCAGTGGCTGCTGCAAGACAGGTATGCCACAGCTTAGTAGCAATTGCATGGGTCCTGTGTTTATATAGAGTAAGTGCTGTTTGGGGATAATCTTTCACATTTGTGTTCCTAGGCAACTAAAGCCATATTTATATACATAACTACGATCTGGCTTTTCAGACATTCTGACCTGCCAGCAGCTCTGAAAGAAGTCAGGCCAATTAGCAGCTTGCCTGGCTTGAGTTATTCCAAGCTTGGAAAAACACGCCTATAGTTATTTAGTATAGGGGAATTAATTTTCTATTTTGGTCTGAATACCCAGCTACTTTCTGTTTTCCTAAATGGAATGTTTTTATTGAAAGATTGTCTTACAGGCAGCTGTCTTTGGGTTTGATTTTATTCCAGTGCTCTCAATGGAAATTCCTGAATGTCTCTAAAAACTAAAGAAGTTAAATGCTTTGGAACTTAATGTTCCACCATTAACAACTTGGTGGAAGTAAAGTTTTCCATTCCTTTCTCCTGCCCTCCATGGAATGGTTCTCAGTCTAAATATATTTAGAGGAGAGAGAGTAGTATTTCTAGCTGTTCTTATGTACAGCTTGCTTTCTTTCCCTCTCCAAGAATATCCAAAGCTGGTTCTAGTCAGAGGAAGCAGAGAAAAACTGACTTGCAAGCTTCACACAAGTGTTGTTCTGGAACAGAAGAATTTACTGTTTTTATAGAATTTGAAGACATTAATTATATATATATATATATATTTTTTTTTTTTAATCTGTTCAGGTGTCTGGGCATCATAGTCCCGAAGCATAATAGTTACGCAGTATGGCATTCAGGACACAGGAATTATCCCAAAGCCATAGCACATTTTATCTGACTTTTGAAAAGTCACAGGAATGTCAGTGTCTGATGCTATGTCTGATTTAAGAGGAATTCACCCCTTTTTTAGGATCTCCCTGAACTTCAGGTACAGCCAGCCTAGCTCTGGCATGGCTATGTTTCTACCAGAATCATAGAATCACAAAACGGTTTGGGTTGGAAGAGACCTTAAAGGTCATCTCATTCCAACCCCCTGCCATGGGCAGAGACATCTTCCACTATTCCAGGTTGCTCACAGCTCCATCCAACCACAGTCAAGCTGTTTCTGGAATCAGTACTCCTAGTACTCTATCCAACCCTATATACCTAATCAACGTATACAGACAATTAAATGATGCTGCACCTTTGACAGGGGTACAGCACCTTTGACAGAGTTCATGTGCTACTAGTGTAATTCTGAAAAAAAAAAAAATGAAGGCAAATTTTAACATCATTAGTCTTTAACCTGAATGATACCATTTTCATGATTCATATCAGTGGAGTATACTTTTGGTGAGAGTTTTGATGAAGTCTGCTCTTATTTGCACGCCTTTAATGTCCAATAAATTATTTTTCAAGGTAAGAGGTATATGTCAGGTTAAATAAGCTTTTTTTTTAATACAGATAGTTATACTTAACTATGAAGTCAAGGAAGAGATACTTTGAAACAACATTCCTGTCAAAACATACTTGGGTTATCCTTTACTTTCTTTAACTCTTTTTACCCATGAGATTCCCTTTTTCCCTTTCGAATCTAGGTTCGTTTGCCTACAAAACGCGTCTTTGTTTCACATACAGGGGGCACAGATCATTGTTTTTCCTGAAGATGGAATCCATGGTTTCAACTTCACCAGAAGCTCCATTTATCCTTACTTAGATTTTGTTATGCATTCACAGTCTGTGAAGTGGAATCCGTGCAGAGAGCCGTATTTGTTCAATGACACAGAGGTAAATGTAGGAGTGATGTCTGCAGAGGTGGAATAACTGAATGCTAGATTTGTGCTCCAAGTGGGAAACTGGCTGTAGTGGTTTTGCTTAAGGAGGTGAGCAAGAAGTTCTACAACTCATAGTACCAGGTTCTGTTTTCATGGACTCACAAGTTTATGCAGGTTTCATTCTTAGCAGAGGAGAGTTTTACATGCAAGAAGATTAGCTTGTTTGTGAACTGTCTGGATTTGTCATCTCATCCTTTCCAACCCATGAAATGGTAATTACTGCCTAATAGGGTACATTGTGTGATTTAATTTTGAACAATATTGTTTTATATAAAACAACATAACACTTCTTCACTTCCGATGCATTCCCTTTATGCAGTTTTAATGACCTAATGACATCAGAACATTCTGACTAGTGACTGTGTGTGAAACAATCCACACAAGTAACAGGACTTGACCTGCTATAATGTAATAGAGGTCACAGCTTGGCACATACCAAGTGTGACCTGCAGGGTACGGAATTGGTATTTTCAACTGTTCTGAACCTGAAGTGAAAATAAACCATGTTTAGTAATACAAACTATTCTTATTAACATTACAGTAGTCAGTATAATGAAAGTAATCATGCAAGTGCCTACTAGGCAGAATTTGTGTGCAAGCATGAATCAAGGTTATAAATGGTGACCTACTTCACGCTGTGAATCTTTTCTACCACTGAGGATGGGCAAGCGAGCAAGAGCTGAGTTTGCCATTCAGATCCTATTTGGAGATTGCAGTACTGGCAGTTTTTGGTACATACGTCTGTGGAGCGGAAAAAACACCCCAGTAATACTGTAGTCTGTAACTTGTATTTCTTTTCTGTAACTATGCAAAGTCTATCCATTTCCATCTCTGCTTCTCTCAAGTTGTACCTTGAAATCTTTTTTTTTTTTTTTTAATTAGAGAGTAAAAATATCTAGCTGTAGGAACAAGCAATTACAGGTGCAAATCATTGAATCGTAGAATGGTTTGGATTAAAAAGGACATTAACTCTCATCCAGTTCCAACACCCTGTATGGGCAGAGACACCTTCCGCTAGACCAGGTTGCTGAAAGCCCTGTCCAGCCTGGGCTTGAACACTGCCAGGTATGGGGCAGCCACAGCTTCTCTGGGCAACCTGTGCCAGTGCCTCACCACCCTCATAGGGAAAAATCTTTTCCTAATGCCTAAGAAATCTCTCCACTTGTCAGCTTAAAGCCACTGATGATCATAATTAGATGTTTGCTGTTCTAAAGGCAGACACACAGCTGCCTTGTCAAAGCTTTCACTTGACCTGTGGTGTTTTAAACCATTGGTGATCCTGCAACAGTCAGAAGTTTCTGAAAATGAATACCCTTGAAATAGATTTAAGGACTTCTCAGGATATAAACCCTACATTTATTTATTTTTTTTGTCAGTGCTGTTTTTAAATTAGTATGTGAAATATTTTTCAGTCTAGAAAGCGACTGGTTCCAGATAATCAGAACTTTTAAATTTTATAGATTTGGTCAAATGTGTTCCATTCCCATTGAAAATAATAATTTGAAAAGTATTAAAAAAGGCACAGCTGCTTAAGTAAAGCTTACTTATCCGCGTTCTGAAGTGCTTACGTTTCCCCCTGCTGTTCTCCAGGTTCTTCAGCGTCTGAGCTGCATGGCACTGAAGAACAAAATATTCCTTGTGGCAAACCTAGGAACTAAGCAGCCCTGTGAGCACACAGATCCCCACTGTCCCTCTGACGGAAGATACCAGTTCAATACCAACGTGGCGTTCGATGCTGATGGCATGCTTTTAGCCACGTACCGCAAGCACAATCTCTACTTTGAATACGCTTTTGATACCCCACCAGAACCTGACTATAAATTCTTTGATACCCCTTTTGCTGGCAAGTTTGGTATGTTCACTTGCTTTGATATACTTTTTTTTGAGCCTGCGGTGAACCTCATCAGACAATACAATTTGAAACAAATTGTATATCCAACTGCGTGGATGAACCAGCTCCCACTCCTGTCTGCTGTAGAATTTCAACAAGCTTTTGCAACAGCTTTCAACATCAATATTTTAGCAGCTAATATCCACCACCCTACCTTGGGCATGACTGGGAGTGGCATATATACTCCAGTCAAATCGTTCATCTACCACAACATGGAAAGTTATGGTGGCAGGCTCATAGTAGCAGAAATTCCTGTGATTCCCACAGATTATAAAACCAATGTTGTGGAGAGGAATGAAAGAATCAGAGAGAACTTGCATCATTCATGCAAGACTTTTATAGGCACCTCACTGGAAGATCAAGTTTGCTTTAAGGATGGAGAAGAGACCCCCAGCAGAGTGTCAGAAAAAGGAAATGAACAGTTCCTTCCTATATTTTATTCAGAAATGATGTATGACAACTTTACTTTTGTTCCCGTATGGGGGGAAAAAGGAGAGCTCCAAGTTTGTGCCAATACCCTTTGTTGTTACTTAAACTATCGGAGAGCTGTTTTAACTGATGAATTATATGCTCTGGGAGTATTTGATGGGCTCCATACAGTGCATGGCACATACTATGTCCAGGCTTGTGCATTAGTGAAGTGTGGTGGTCTCAACTTCAGCACTTGTGGAGAAGAGGTTACGCATGCCACTGCTCTGATAGATTTCCAGCTATGGGGAAATATGAGTACCCCTTACATCTTTCCTTTACTGCTGACATCTGGTATTACCTTGGACTTTGCTGATCACATGGGCTGGAAAAACAACCACTATTTCTTAAGCAAAAATAGAACATCTTTTGGCCTACTGACAGCTGCTCTGTATGGACGATGGTATGAAAAGGACTAACAGAGATACTTGATTGAATCAGAAAACAACTGTCTATATGCTCAGAGCATATATTTTAAGTTGTTGAGCATCTGTACTTCCTAAAGCTTCAGGTGTGTTTGTACATTGGATTTCACATTTGAAATGATAAGCACTTAACCTAAGAGGCTGTAAGTATTATTTGTACCTTGGTACCTTAAGTCCTACCAGAAGTAAAAGAACTACCTTGTGAGGATAAAGGCTTGTTGTAATGTTTTGAGATGTTTTATATAATGAAAATAACATTTCTCATTTCAACTGAACTTGTTTCTTTTAATTTAATCCTTTGGTTTTCTGAGGTCCTGGCTAGGAGCATAGAAAGGAATGGAATGGAAAGAAGAAAAATAGAAAAGGGAATGGAGACGGAAATACTGTACATGAAAATGTATCTGTATACATACATTTAGCTTGTATATGGTGAGGGTCTGAGTTTTGGTTAGGGTGCCATGATTTGGTTTTCTTTTCTGATGAGTCAAAACCTCCCAGCTGAAATCACAGCCATGCACAGGCCACTGGGTTGTCCGTAATCCTGTTACAAAACTTTTAAAGTTTTATCATACAGTTTTAACAGTAACTGAGGGTTACAGTTGTGAACATCTATGGAACAGCTAATCTGGGGAAGAGGATATCAAATGATTGTGAAAAACTAGACTGCATTAAGACACAGTTTCCAGCCTACTGTGCAAGAAAATGTGTTTAAAGAAAACATCAGCAGTGAATATCAATCACAATGTTATGTACTGTTTAAATGCTTTTAACTTTCCCTGTTTGAGAGATCGTTTCAAGACTGTTTTGTCTTTAAGATGTCTTACATGTTGTTCATAAATTCATTCAACAAGAGCTATGAAAAGCACATAATGAATTGTGGGTCAGCAAGGTTTTTACATAAATACTTTGTGTGCCAGATGGCAGATACCTGCTGCTGAATAAGTAAAACACACCGTTCTTTCCAGAGCAGCAACTAGCAAGTGGTGTACCTGTTGTACTGCAGTGACAAACTGTGCTACTGCAGTGAAGAAGCTGGGATGAGAATATTCAAAGGATATAAATTTGAGGTTGAATTCAGATAAGATAATTTATTCTTAAGCTTTTTCATTTTGTGTGGTCATATTGGCTGTTATGACTTAATCTGCATAATAGCTGTTAATTAATGGAATAAATGGAACCATTCCTTCGGTGAGTCCCCATGTTCCAGATGCTCAGTCTTTTAGTCAAGCCCAGAGGAGCAGAGCACTAACAGGAGAGCTGTGAGTCTACGTTTGGGTGATCTGAGTCTGTTCTGAGCTGTGTTCAAGCTCAAACCACTGTGGCAGCTACAGGTATGTTCACTGGAAAGTGCTCAATAAGCTCCTGCTTTGAACAAGCTCACTTTCTAGCTTCAGAAAACAAAACAACCAGGAAGTTGCTGAATTTCTACCTGAAAGTTTCTGAAATATTCACACAAAATAAGTATATAAATATTGACGATCTTGGGCTCTATCAAACCTTCCTTATCCAAGTGCCATTACTGTGAGCCAGGACCTAGTCACATTCAGCTTTGATGCAGCAACACAAGTTCATTTATCCTGCAGCATATACTGAACAGAAATATCTGTATCTCATTGGTTATAAACATGTTGATGTAAAAGGAGGCCATCCCACTGCAGGGTTATTAATCCTTCATTCTTTGGCACCCATAGCAGTGTTCTTGCTAAATGCTTTACAAATTCCAGAGCAGGAATTTGGGTAAAACAGAAGCATTTTTGGTGCTTATTTGTGCTTCTGGTTCTAGTACCGTACAACCAAGTCTAAAAGGAAGAAGAATTTCAGCTCTCAGGACAAGCCTCTCCTCTCTGCTTTGTAGGCTGAAAACCACGCATCCTCTTTCACTAACTTCTGTTTTGGATTTAGTCCAAAACCAGTATCACAAGGAATTAGGCTAAGCAAGTAAATAGTGTTATATGTATTTTCTGTGCTTAAGGAAAACAAAGTATCTGTGAGATACTTGCAAAGTGTTCTAACTGTGGATGTGGCAAAACTATTAGAAAACAAGATGTTCTGGCCTTACTGTTTGCCTAAGGCATTTTGCGCTGTCTCCTCCCTGAAAGTGTGTTCTCATACTTGTTCAGCTAAAGGTGCAGCCTTTAGTAGAAAAACACTGGCAAAAGCGGAACAGACAATACTAGACACAATGAAGCATTACCAGTAATTAACTTCCCCCCCCATCCCAATCTTTGAGTGACAACAGACGTATCCTGTTCTGAAACAGGGTGACCAGGCAGCAACCTGTGACACTCACCATCACCGATGGGTGGCTTTTTGAAGTCTGCACTGGAATACCAGTCCCAGAACTGTCCTGTGGAATGCAGCACTGTTCCCAAACAACCTAGGGTCCATGTGGAGAAAGCTATGTACCATTACTGAAGAGGTGCGGTCCATCATCTATTATCTCTGTAACAGGCAGTTTTATTAAAGCTTCCTGCACTGTTTTCATCTGTGAGTGCAACAAAACCAAACCAGAGCACAAGGATCTTTAGACATACAGAAAGTACTGGTGAAGCCTAGACCAGCTTTAAGTCACACAGTCTGTTGACGTAGGTGAAACCTGGATTTGGAAATTTGTATTGACACCAAAAGAACATCCTGCCTGATACAGACAGCAGGGGATGATGTCTTTAAGGGCCTTGACACTGCCCCCAGGAAGGGGAGGACAACCACAGAAACTGTCTCTCCAGACAGATGAGTTTCCTCATGAGGGATCTGCGTTTGGGATTCACATGACCAGTGAGTTTTCCAGGTGGATGTGGGATACTCTGATTACGGGGAGAGAAACCACCAGAGAGCACGCTAATGGCACATTTAGCAAACAGGACACTGGAGTTCAGAGGCATGGGAACAGCCCAAGGAGCCGGTGACAGTCTGGGACAATATCTGCACAAGGCACAAGTGCGCATAAGCTTATGAAGCCAGATCTCTACAAGAAAAATGAACCAGTATGAATCAGCTGTGCTTCGAGGGCTACCTGCAGCCAGTGCAGCAGTAAGGAAGCCATTATTACGAAGCACAGCATGGTCTTGCCCAGGCTGTGACCTCTCTTGGAGGATCAGGTATTTAACAAACGTTCCAGCATCACAGAAGACCCAACAGGACCAGCACAAACCACTGACTGCCCTCTTTGGCTGCTTCAAATGTACCATCTAAAGTGAATAGAAGAGCCAAGTGAAAAAAATAAGGTTTTCAGAACTGTCACAGGATCTGGGCATTGCCTAACCGCCACTATGGCGTGCACACAGGTGCAGTGGATAGAAAGTACCACCCCCTCTCTCCTCCTCCATTTATGTAGGTTTAAAACAGAAAGTGACAAATGCCATTCCTAAACCCCCCAAATATTCACAGGTTGAAGTGAGAGTTATCACTCAATCAAGTTTTTAATGGTCAGCAGAAGTCCTTCAGAGACCTACTGTGCTCTCCTTCCTCCCTTCACTGGGAGGACCAGCATCGGCAACACAGGTCAGAAGTCAGAGACAATTGTTTAGTGGCACCCACAGGAGATCAAATGAATTCTTGGTAGAAAAGATGAGAAATGCTGAATTCAGGAAGTTAACAGGTTCTTAGATTTTTAAGATTTCAAGAAAACTATGCAGACAGCTTGAATAACAGAGTTTGGCAAGGGATGTGTCGTGGTTTAAGTCTAGTCAGACACGTAGCTCGCTTGCTCACTCCCTCCCCTTCCTCCCACCCTACTCCCATGGGTTGAGATAAGAACAGTCCAGTAACTAAGGTATAACACAAACCACTGCTGCTACCACCAGTAATA
>JANRGW010024201.1:0-18318 GCA_024733675.1 Psilopsiagon aymara
TCCTTCCTGGCAAGATGGCATTCGCAAAGGGCCGGATCCTGGTGTAAATCAGAGCGTGTTTATTCCAGCGTTCCCCCTGGTAGATGCCGAGCAGGCTCAGCGCTGCGGTGAGGGGCTGCTCCAGCCGCCTGGCTCTATGGCAGGCTGCTTCCTCCATGAATCCTGGTGTGCTCCCTCCTGCCGATGTGGCTTGACTGGTGGCAGGGGTGTTGCTGGCTGCAGGGACCCCCAAAGCCAGCCATGGGGACAACAGGCTGCTTGTTTCTGGGGGTATTTGGAACCTGGGTGGTTTCCTGCTGCTCCTTTGCACAGAACGGGCGTAGTGTGATCCCTTCTGTGAGTGGGGAACTGAGGCATGGAATGCCTGGGAGCTGTGCCCCCCCCCGCCCCGAGCAAGTGGCTGAGCTGGGGGAGAAGCCGTTTGCTGTGGTCACAGCCTCCCCGCTGCTTTGGGATGCTCTTTGCTCCTTCCTGCAGCGAACAAACTTTTGCAGTTCATTAGGATTTGCCGGTGATGAAGCTGTCGCGCACGGCTGTGTCCTGCTTGTCCTGGAATCCCAGAACCGGCTGGCTCGGAAAAGAGCTTTATAATCGTCAAGCCCAACCATTAGAGCTCTGGAGGAGGTTTGGACGGTGGGGGCCGAACCGAGCGGTCCCTTGCGCTGTGTGTCAGCGGTGGGGACCCTCGAGCTGTCACCGGTGGGATTTACCGGCTTCATCTTTCCCCTTTGGGCTCTCTGGGATAAAACCCGGAGCCTTCCCTCTGCGAGCTCGGAGCAGGCTGGGTTGAAGGGCTGCAGCTTGGGCAGGCTCTGTTCCTTCTCCTTATCCCTGCTAGGGGAGGGCGCATCTCCGCTCCTCCGCACCCCAAAACTTCCGCCGTAAGTCGCATTCCATGTGTACCCCAACCCGCATCCCGCCATGCTCCCGGGCTGTTTTCCAGGCGCTGCGTGGCACTCCCGCTGTAATTATGCGGAAGCTGCTTGCGCTTGGCTTTGCCTTCGTTAGCAGCAATTAAACACGCGCAATATTTGGGTTTGCAGCTTCCATTTCAGAGCTTGGTGCTGCTGGGGAGCCCTGGATGGCTGCTGGTGGCACTAGGGCTGGTTTGGGGGGGGTGCTTGGGTTGGATGAGCCCCTCAATGGGGGGTCCTGGCACCCCCTGGGACAAGCAGGCAGGAGGCAGCGCGGGTGACCCTGACCCCTGTCGCTGGGTTGTCTTGGCTGAGTGAATGGGAACTGCGGAGCAGACGCCGTCCCCAGGGCTGGGATTGGGGATGGGAAGCACAACAACCCCGTTAACCGTTAACCACCGCGTCTGCAGCAGCGGGAGCACGGGAGGATGCTCCGGGAAGCGGGATGCTGGGTCTGCGTGCCCCCACATGCAGGGGCTGTCCCCAGGCAGTGGGGTGCTGCTGCTGGGATCAGTTTTGTGCACTCTGTGTGCTCGGGTGCCTGATCCTGCTCTTCCCGGGGTTTCTTTCCCTCCACCTGGCTGCCGATGGGCATTTTCGTTCCTCCTCACCCCATCTGGCATTGCGTTCTCCTTGGCTGCTTGTTTCAGGCTTGGATGTTTTTCCCCTCCCTGCTTGTTCTGCCAGGGAAGAGTCTCTTTCTCTCCCTTGCTCCCATGTGTGTGTGGTTAATGCCATGGCCTTTCCTGAAGCATCCAGACAGTGCAAACACCCCTTAGGCTCCTGCATGTGGATGCTCCGGAGAATCCCATTGATGTGACCAGGGCAGAGGCTTCCAGCTCTCAAGCCCTTGGCTCTCCAGTGTCCTCTCTCCATGCACTGAAGCATGGTGGGTCTTTATCATCTGAGAGGGTGAAGAAGAGTTTAGGGGTGCTCCAAGTGATAGGGATGCTCTGGGTGATGCTGATGCTCCTGGATGGACCTGTCCCTCTGGCTCCATATCAGAGATCCGCATTGGAAGGTGGCAGTGCCTCTTTTAACCAAGACTCACTGTTGCATTTGCTCTGTTTTTGCCCTCTTCTTGCTCCAGAACTCCTGTTTCATGTGTTGCCTGTGGGTGTTTGGAGCTGCCCTGGTCTGGTTTTGGGAACAGGGATCCTGGTGAGTCACCTCCTGGCTCGAACTGCACATTTTTCCCTTTATTATCCAAACGAAGGCAAACCAGCCCCATTCCAGCTTCTTTGGGAGCTTTCCCGGAGCAAAGCCCAGCAGGAAGAAGAGGGGAAGCAGAGACACCTCCTGGAAGACAAAGGCAGATGCTCGTTGCCGGCTCTGGCTGCGACAGTCTCCCTGCTGGCTCTTGACGCTGGTTTCCCCTTGGATGGAAGTTTTCCATTGCATACAACCCATCACCCCATCCTCGCTCTGCAGAGGGGCTCCGAGCCCAAAGCATCCCATACAAATCCTTTCCTGGGATTTGCTGCTTTGCTTTTAGCAGCCATGCGAGGGTTAAACACGAGGAGATGGTGAGGCAGAGGCAGGTAAATCCCTGCTGCACGAGCTTGGAGCTGGGAGCCTTATCCACACATCTCTGCCATCTGCCTGCTTAAACCTCCATAAATAAGCTTTTTAATAATCTATTATTAACATTCACTATAATTGTCTTATTAGACATGTCTGGGAACCTTTAGTTACCGCATGATTAAATGTCAGGATTCCCAAACCTCTTCTCCCTGAAGGCAGCTTGGGGTTTGCTTTGGATCTCACCCTCCCATTCCAAGCTGGAGAAACCCACTTGAACGTGGGGAAACTGAGGCTTTCTCCTCTGGGATAAGGAGGATCCCCAGCAATTATTCCCCCGGAGCCAATTGCCTCCTTGGCAGCCTTAAAATAAATAAGTCCTGGAGATGGAGCTTTTCCTTTCCGCTGCAGGTGGCCTGGCAGAGGCTGCTGCTGCTTTTTCCCTGTGCCGGGATGGATGTGGATGGGTGATGAGATGGATGCGGATGAGTGATGGGATGGAGGAGAGGGGATGCCGGCCTCCATGCCTAGAGGGGTCCTGGGGACATGGGCCCTGCCTCACGTTTTAAAGCCAGCATGTTGTTCCTGCTTCCTGGATGAGCGTTTTCAGCTCATCCCCTGGCTGCTTTTATGCTCCTCCAGGTCCTGCCTGGGATGTTACAGCCCTGCTTTGCAGCCAGGGTGCTGATGGTGGGGGTACAGATATCCTGGGGTAGCCCATGGGTTTCCTATAGGTTTAAGGAGCTCTTTGCACCCCAGTGTCTCCCATCTGGAGATCAAACGCAGGTGTGGATTATCGAGCTCTGTGAGGATGGGGCTGTCCCTGTGGACCTCTGCCAGGCCCCACATCTGGATGCTGATGCTCTGCCCCACTGTGGGAGCAGGACAGCAAAGCTGCCCCCATGGATGTGGGGCTGTTCCCATGGGGAACCATCCGTCAGGGTGCCAGGGCAGCTCTGAGGCAATGGTGGGGCTGCAGTGGGAGTCCAGGGAGGGTGATGCTCCTGCAGTTTGGGGTTCAGTGGGGTCCTGGTGTGTGGTTTCCTCATCTCCTTCCCTGTCAGACTCACAGCTGGAAAGAGCCTCCTCATCGGTTCTGGCCATAAGTTTGGGTATCCTCACCTTCCTGCAGCCCCAAAGGGCTCCAGATGTTGAGACAGGAGCTGGGGAGGCTTGGTGGGTGCTTGGCACCCCTCATGTCCCCTCACTGCAGCTGGATGCGTTGCAGCCAGGGCAAATCTCAGGGTGGTTTTGTCTTACACTGTTTTCTTACTGTGTTTTATTTGATTTGGCTTAAAAACCATCGGAGAATCGCCCACGACAAAGTGATTGTGTTGGTGCAGGGCTCCCTGGGGCTGCATGGGGCTGGCAGGGGGTCCTTCCTTCCCCATGCTGGGTACTGGGAGCCTTCTTTGTCTGGAAGCCCTATATAGGCCAGTAAGCAGCTTTGATTTCCTAGACCTCCTCCTCCGGAGATCAAAGAATATATAATCACGTAGGTTGGAAAAGACCTTTAAGATCATTAAGATCAATCTTTACCCCAGCACTGCCATGGCCACCACCAACCCATTGCACTGAGGGCCTCTTGTACACAGTGTGTGAGCACTTCCAGGGATCAGCCTTGTCTTGCCATCATTGAACTAATCAGGGTTGTGGATGCAGCGTTTGGCTTGAGATGCTCGGAGCTCTCCCAGGGCAGGACCAGGGGTTGGTGGTGACCTGATGTGTCTTAATGAGGCCACTGTCCCTGTGGCCGCTTGGGGTGGCTGCAGATGACAGTGTGTGGACATGAGCCGCTGGGCACTGGAGCCCTGTGTGTGCTTCATGCTGGAGACCTGCAGCCTAATGTGCCCAATCAGCCCAGCGGCGGAGCTCTGCTCAAGGTGCTTCACTCTGCAATTGCCCCATCGGCTGCTGCATGGGTCCCTGGGAGCAGGATGTCACCATTGGAACAGAGGCCAGGCTGGAACAGGAGATGCAGTGCTGCAGCCCAGCCACTTCCCTAGTGCAGAGCCTCATCTTTGGGATGCTGCCCGGGGGTCCTCTTGCTGCCTGACGGGGGATGATGGAAATAGCTTTTTCTCTGATGGCCCAGAGGCGATGGAGCATCGTGGCCGCTTGCTTATGGAGGTGAAGACAGGCGGAAGGATGGACTATGGACAAACTGCGTTTCGTTGCTTGGATGGATTTGGAGGTGTCAATGGAGAGCCTGTGGTTTGGGGATGCTCTGAAGGGCTCTTTAGGGTGCATCCTCCTCCCTGTCCCATGCTGTGTACCCTGATGCCTCAGTTCCCCCCACATCTTGAGCTGTGATGGGGGAGCATTCAGCAGTGGGGTGTTTAAAACCTGGGCAGCACGTCCCTGCAGATCTACCCAGGGATGGTGTCTCCTCTGAAGCCTTTCCCCTGCAGCTGGCAGCCCTCTCATGGGGATAGGGATCTGTCGTGGGGCAGGGCACCCCCACACATCCTAAAGTGTCAGGGCCTGGGGCATGCACAGCTTCTAACCCCTCCACAGCGCATCCCTGCCCATCAGCACATGTGCTTGGCACAATGAATGCTCCTTGCATCATGGCTAAGTGCTTGAACTGGGGTCATGGGATTAGCAGGGGTGGGTGGTCCCTGGTTGCCCCAAAGTCCCTTCTTCGGTGGGTCTGGTGGCAATGGGGCACCCATGGAGGTGGGTGCTGGAGCTTTCCAGGGTGTTTATGAGGAAGGAGCAGCGCAGGGTTGACTTTTAAAGTCCCTCTCCACTGTTAAGCTCGGACCTCTCTCCATGGGATGTGATGCAGGTTTGGCCACTGCCCAGCCAGGTTTTTCCCCGAGGACTTTCCTATTTCTGCTTGCTTTTGACCGTGTTTTCTGCTGTCTCCTGAGTGCTTACATCCCATTGATTTCTTTTCTGCATCCAGGAAGCAGGCTGCTTTCCTTGGATCCTGACAGTATCAAACCGAAGCAGCGCATCTGTGGTGGCCTAGTTCTCTTTTCATTAGCTGAACTTCCCGTTTCATCTCTCACCTGGGCTCCTGCCTGGGGAGCTGCTGCTCATCGTGTCTGGCTCTGTGCGAAGCGCTGTCTCCTGCCTTGATCGCTGTGTTCTGTTGGGGATGAGAGCAGGGACCTGGCTGGGGGAGGATACATCCCAGTTCTTCCCTGTGAGGAGGCGCTGGCACAGGGTGCCCATAGAAGCTGTGGCTGCCCCATCCCTGGCAGTGTTCAAGGCCAGGTTGGACGCAGGGGTTGGAGCACCCGCTCCAGTGGAAGGTGTTGGAACTGGATGAGTTTAAGGTCCTTTCCAGCACAAACCATTCCATGATAATCAATGTAATCCTGGTGGTTTTAGTGAGGATGCTGCAGGTCAGCCCCCCTCCCCTGTGTGCTCGCTGCTCAGCAGTGGTTTTCCTTTCCCTGTAGGATGGAATGTCCCGAGCTTCCCGCAGGGAATGCAGTGTGGGTGCTGCATTGGGCTTGCTGGAAATCCAGCTTTGGAAGGGGGTTCCCGGCTCAGAGGGAGGGCGATGCCTTCCCTTGCCTTGGTGGGTTGGGGAAGGGGGCTTGGGGTGCTGCTGGGGAGCAGGTGTTGGAGCAACCGGGATGGAGAGGAGGGAATCGGGATGGATGGACCCATGGATTCCCCCTCTGGGCTGCCAGCACCATCCATGAATCCATCCTGCATCAGGCTGTTGGCCACAAGTTCGTCTTTGGGTGACCAACCTCAAGGTTTTGCTGTCGGGAGCACGGATTCAAGCCCATTGTTTCCGTGCACTGAGTCTGCCAGGTCTCGGCAGCGCGGCAGCATCCCGGCTGGAGCCATGCTCCTGCCTGCTCACCCTTACAGGCAGAGCAGGCAGGGCCTGGTGTCTGCCTGCATCTCTGCTGGGATTTTATAGGGCCTATGGAAACAAAGGGGGTTTGGGCAGACTTAGAGCAGCTTTCTGGGGGCAAAAAAAAGGGAGATTTGATTTGGTTTGGTTTCAGCATCTGCAAAGCAAACCTGGTGCTGCCAGCGACGAGGGGAGGTATTAAAAGCAATAAATAAGCTGGTGAGGAAAGGCATCCGCAGGCTTCTGCAGCTCTGGATTTACAATGTGCTATCCCCAAGTGCCGCTGCTCTTGTACCCGATGTCTGCATAGGTGTCTGCCCCCAGGGCGCTGGGGCAATGGTCTGAGCAGTTAATAACCTATGGGTGGCACTGGGATGCTGATGGAGACCCTGAGATGAGTTTGCTGGAGCTGCTGGGTTTTAGCCCAGTCTCAAGGATGGATGAACTGAACTTGCTGATGGGGTTTTGGGGCTCGGGTGGTTGTATCCCCCCCTTCGCCTGGCCATAGGGTGCCTGCTTTTATCCAGCACTCCTTCCCCAGAGCCATGACAGGGGCTCCCTGGGCACAAAGGGGCTCTGAGGGTTGATTTTGCGTTGCGCTAGACCTGCTCCTGCTCTGCCCTTCGCTTCCTCCTCGCTCCTCTTCCTCGCATCCTGACCTCCCTCCAGGGCTGGGGAGCGGATGCTGGGCACGACGAGGACCGGGTGGCTCTGTCGCTGCTGCTTTTGCCACGTGAGGGCTCTTTGATAATGCAAGTGGCTCCGTTTTCTGCCTTGAAAGGCCATAAATAACCCAGGCGAGCTGCTCCCTGCGGCCCCGTGTGCTGGCACCCGCTCCATCACGGGAGGATTAGCCCACCGGCACGCGTTGCTCCTGCATCCATCACCGCAGAGGTGGTACCCAGAGAGGGAGGCTGTGGGAGGGGACACACGATGGAAGGTTTCCCCCCATCTTTCTCCCCTGCAAAATGGGTTTAATTTGGAAAACTTGGTCTTCCCCATGATTTCTGCAGCTGGTGTTGGAACCCCTCGGGGCTGGGGTGGTGCTGCTGCTGTATCACGGGGCAGCTGCTTTCCCTGCCTGAACTTGTACCAGGGACCATCCCCGTGTCCTCAGGGATCCCCCCAAAGCACCAATTCATCCTTGGGGCTCACGGTCCTGGCCTCTCTGGGTCCATAGGCATGGATGGTCGTTAGCTTCCAGCATAGCCATGGGGACCTCGTGGTGATAAAGGAGCCAGGGGACAGAAATGAGCTTTCTTCCCCCTCTTTTTAATTTCTTTTAGTATTTCCCCCCCTTGTTTACCATTTTCCCCCGGGGTTCCAGGTCACTCCATAGCCCAGGAGCTGTAATTGCACTGTGAGCGATCGATACCAGCAGGTTGGAGGTTTCCAAAGGCCTGCCTTGTTTTCCTTTGTATGGAGTCGAAGAGGCAGCCCTGAGGATGTTAATTAAGTGATGGTTCATTATTAAAGCACTTGTGTTGCAGGTTAGTGGCCTCCTTGCCGGGCAGTCCCAGGGGGGCTCCTGAGCTGCAGGACCCGGGTGTGAATAACAGAGGAGTGATGCTGGTCCTTCCCAGGGGACCAGCGCTGGCCAGATCCTGGTGCTGTGCAGGGACAGCACTTGGATGTGGTGTTAAATGCACGTATGCACCTCAGCCATGGGGCTGGAACCTCTTGGCTTGTGCCCCACAGCATCATTGCAGAGCAGCTGCGGGGGTGCGATGCCTGACTGCATCATTGAGGTGATGCAGCACCCTGGTCCTGGCTGTGCTGATCCCTGTGGGAGCTGCTTTTTTTGGGGGGGGAGGGAAGGGGAGGTGCATTTTGCAGCTGGATGTGCCCTGAGGAAGGACTCTGGCAAGCAAGATCAGTTATTCCCCCATTACTTTTAGATGCATCTTCATGGCAAGCGGTTGCCTGAAGCACTTGGTCCTTGCCCATGCTCAAAGTGGCCCCGTGGCATTGCAAACCCTTCAAGGTTGGTATTTTCCTGCTCATATTTGCTCCTCTCAGGGTTGGGAATGCCTGTAATGCATCCGCATCTCCCAGTTCCATCCTGTCCTCATGCCAAAGGTCCTTTGGAGGCTTCTGGGCCTGGGTTCTTACTGCAGGAGCTTTAACACCTCCATGGGAATCTACAGGTAGAAGCAATAAAGAGTCTTTAGCAGGCGAGAAGAGGGAGATTTATGTCTTTGGTAGCTGCTGGTAGATGGATATTGTTCTCCTTGTCCCATGCTTTCCAAACACAGAGGTTATCAGGCATAAGTGACTTATTATGCAAATCCTCCATCTTAATATCTGGCTGCTCTCTCCCTGGAATTGCATTGGCTAAACCCCATGTGCTATTGGAGCTGCTAATGTTTACACATTAGCTTCTTTTGGCTAATATACAAGGCTTCAAGTTGCAAATTGATGTTTCTTACAGCTGAGCAAATTATTTTTCTATTAAATGCAATATTTAAAATGATTTGGAGAAGCAAAACAAACTACTGGGGAGAATTCTAATGGAGCTGCTTTCCATATTCTTCTAATCAGCTTTTGGCAGGGCCAGGAATTCGGTGTTTTTCCTCTCAGACATTTCTGTCTTACGGAAGTGGGGAGCAGAGAGTGCAGGGAGGGTGTTTATTGTAGTCTCTATGTGATGCACAAACCCACTTTGAGGTGCCTGTTGCCCTTTGAGTGTGCAAAGTGCAGCTGAGGGGGGATTTAGCTCCTCCTTGCTTGGACCAGAAGAGATTTTCCCACTGATGAGACTGAAATCCCGACGTGTTTGGGGTTGGCATGGAGCTGGTGGGATGCCCAATGTGGAGGGGTCTCCATCGGTGGGCGATGCTGCAGTGCAGGATCCGCTCTGCGTCCTGGTTTGCTTGGGGCTGTGAGTCCTGTAGCATCATTCCCTTTGGAAGTCTGATCCCGGTGCGGATAGGAACGCAGTTTCTGATCCCATATCCATTAATAACCTTGTCCAGGAGCCTGTGGTATGGTACGTACGAGATGTTGTTGGATAAGAAGTAAATCTCATTTGCAGTATGTGTTCCCTATCCCCCGTGTCTGCTGGCGCCCGGAGGAAAGCAGCTCCCACTGTTTCCTTCCCAGGGCGCATTCCCGTAGGAGTGTGCCGAGGAAATCACCTTTAAATAGCAGCCGGGATCTGGGAGGTGGGAGGCTGGCTCTGCTCCACAGGGGTGCTGGGAAAGGGATGGCATCTCAGCAGCATCCCAGCAAAGGGATGCTGGTGTTATGGGACTTTACCAAAGCACCTCCGTGCCTCAGTTTCCTCGCATGCAGCAGTGGCATTAACCATTTATCCTTTGGTGCAGGAATAGGGCATCTGATGCGCATTGAGAGGTCTTAGGTTTGGTAGTCCAGGGCTCTGTGACTTTGTGTATCCTCCGGCTCCATCCCTGCTCCTGGGAAAACTCTGGATTTGGGAGACTCAACCCCTGCCACATCTCGGTGTGCTCACATCATGGGTTGTTGCCCTGTTTCTCTGTGTGGGGTGTTTGGCTGCTGGAGTGACCCATGTTGTATGGGTACCCGAGTCCTGATTTCCTCCTGATAATTACCTGGGATGGGGGAGCAGGAGCTGCTGGAAAAGGCCAGGGATGAAACATGAATCCTGATTCTGAAAGCTCACCTGTGTTAGCTTTCCTGGCTGGTGCCTGCATAGCACAGTGTGCTTGGGGCTTTTGTCCACAAGCTGCACCCTGAGGATGACCATGGGGATAATCCAGTCCTGGCTAAGCCAAGATGGGAGCAAAATGGGCTTTTCCCCATTGATTGGCTTTGCTTCGTGTTGGACTGGGAGTCCTGGATGCCTGCCATAGCTCTTGGGAGCCCATACTTGCTAAAGTTTGGATATAAACCCTTTCTTAATAAAGCCTTCCCACTCTGGGACATGTTATTGCTGTAGCATCCCCGTCAGATGATGCTCTGAATGGTGCAATGTCTTTACTCTGGTGGGATACCGTGAGCCCATCGTGGGTGGTGTCAGGCTGCCCTTTAGCACTGGAGCCTTTTCAAGGCTGCTCAATAAAAGCAAAGAGAAGCCCATGGAGCATGTCCCATGGTGCAGGAGGTTAAACAGAAAAGGTTTAAGTATGTAATTAACTTTGAAGCAAGAGAAGCATGGATCCGGTGGATGAAAGAGCGCGGAGCGGGCTGATGGGCAGGCGGCCACATTCCTCAGTGGCCACGGAGATTTAATGAAATGCCCTCCATTGTGCTTGGTTGCTTGGGCTTCCTTTTCCTCCCTCTTCTTTGTGAATCCTTCATTCCTCATCTCCCCTCCTAGGTTTTCCTCCTCTCCAGCCCCAGGGAGAGGGATGCTGGGTGGCAGTGGTACCCAGGGGATGCTGAGCAGCACCAGCATCCTTATCCCTGGTGAATGCATTAACCCTCCTCTTCTTTTTTTGTTCTTTGACAAGAAAAATTGGTCCATCTGGTGTTTAACCCCCATATTAGTGCTCACATTTCTGCTTCCCTTTGCCTGGCACTGCAGTGGTACCCAGGAGGGATGCTGGGTGGCAGTGGTACCCAGGAGCGATGCTGGGTGGCACTAGTACCCAGGGAGGATGCTGAGCAGCACTGGTACCGACCTCCCTGGCAAACTCCTCAAGCCACCTCTTTTTACTTTCTATTTCAGAAGTATTGGTCCATCTGGTGTTTAACCCCTGTGTTAGTGCTCATCCCTCTGCTCCCCTCTGCCTAGGCATGCCAAGGTGCCACAAGGGTTTGGAGTGGGGTGTTGAATGGGGTCCAGCTCATCCTTAGCACCGGATCCTTGTCATGCATTGGGGCAGGCTCTGGGTTTAGGTGGTTTGGGGTGTTCAGGCATCCTCTCGGATGCATCACCCTGCCAGGAGCACACCATCACACCCCCAGCAGTATTTATAGCTGCCTTTGCGCTCACATTGCACCTCCTGCGCTCACAGCCTTCATCACACTGCCCGGAGCTGCTGTTAGCCTGGCCTCCAGCCAGCACAAGGGCTGGGAACTGGGGGCTCCTTGTTTCTGCCTGGTGATTTTTAGGGCACATCCAGACCTGGAGCAGTGCCACAGACCCCATCCTGCTGCCATTAGCTCTTAGCGTGGGTATAAAGCATCCCCATTGCTGCAGATGGATGTTGCAGGTCACAAACACTTTGAAAGCTGCTCTGGGTTTAACCCCTCTGACTTCACCTCTAGAGCTGGGATGTTGGCGTTTAACTGCTCAAGTGTTAATCTTTACGTCCCTCTTAATCTTGTGATGGGGAAGGAGAAGGGGCTGGAGGTCAAGCTTCTCCCAACCCTGCCCTTGGGATGGGGAGGGATGGTGCCAAAAGCATCCCATAGCTCATGGAAACTGAGGTTCTGCAAAATGCTGCTTATTTTTTCCCCTGTGTATACAAATCATAGCCAAATTTGTTGGTGAGGTGGAGCTGCCTTCGTTTCACAGTGTGGATGGGGGGAAGGCTCATGCTGGGAAAAGCCATAACAATAAACCTGTCCGAGGAAGGAGATGGATCAGCTCGGCCAGCTGCACCTCCATCAGCAGAAGATCTACTCCATGTAATTGCATTTTAAGCTTCTGGAGCCTGAGAATCATCTTGGAGGTGGCCAAAGAGCCGGGCTTGGAGTGATGGAGCAGTGGGGAAACTGAGGCACGGGACCGGATGGTGCCAGGCGCTGTGCTGGGGGTGGCAGCGGGATGCAGGTGGTGGAGATGCAGCCCAGGAGAAGGAGGTTTCATTGCCTCTGATGCCATCAGTGGCAGGGAATGGTTTATTGGGGGCAGAGGAATCGCTTTTCCCTGGGAAATGAGGCTCTGCCAGCCTGAAACGTTGTTTGTCTCCACTTTGGTTTCTCACACCAAAAAACCCAACGCTAAGAACAAATTCCTCTGTCCCAGAATATCCCATTTCAGCAGAACTTGGAAAGAAACACTTGGGCTTTTTTTTTTCCTCTCGTTTGGTGCTTGGTTCCTGACACTGTTTTATTTGGATTTCTTTTATTTTCTTCCCTTTCCTTGCTGGAAAATTTTGACAGATTTGTGCTTCCCCCCCCCTTTTCCCATTAGGAATCAGAGCCAAGTTTCACACTCAAATCCGGAGTGTCTCAGGACGGTGCGGGGGCACATCCGCACGTGGGCTGGGCAGACGCTCCATTTCGGGAAGGAGTTTAGGAAAGCTGTGATGTCTTGGTGCCTCCAGGCATGTGAATAGGAGAGAATTTGTTAAAAGGAAGCTTCTTGTGCTTCCAAGAAGAATTAAAAACAACTTTCGGGGGGGTTGGAACTTGGTGACTTTTAAGGTCCTTTCCAACCCAGATCATTCCGTGAGCTTAGTGATGGAGCTGGAGTGTGCCCTTGTGCTTTAAGAAATGAGTGTAAAGGGAGGGGGAAGGAGCCCCAAATACGTTCTTACTTGCGAAATTGCGGGGAATCATCATTTTCTGGGCATTTTACAAGCTTTTCTGCAGTGTTTGGACTCGTGTTTGCAGAAGTGACGCATCCGAGCATCCCCCACCTCGGCGAAGCACAACCCGTGCCGGCAGCAATGGGGCCATTAACTGGCAAATCCCCAGGTGGTGGTGGGGAATTACTGATGTAATTTGGGGATAAACCAGGAAAAAAACAGGAGAAATAATCCCCTGGCCCTGCTCTGCTTTCATGCAGGCCCATTAGGGGGATATTTGCCTTTGTTTGTTCTGCTTGCTCAGGGCTTTCTTGCCCTCGTCAGCCCAGGGGCTTGTATGAATTAGTGCTGGTGCCCTGCTCCTCCTGTAATCTGTGGGTTTAATGGAATAATAGGTCAGTGTTAATGAACCAGCCCTGAGTGGCCCCGTGGCAAAGCTGGCCGGGGATGCAGCATGGGGGGTGACGGATAAGGATGTGGGATACGGGGCTGGATGCAGGATGCGGGGCTGGTTGGCATCGCAATGTGCTGTCTCTGTGTCGCGTTGGTCCACATGGGGACGAATGGCCTCTTGGCATTAACTCCCATTCTCAGTGCTCAGTCAAGCACCTTGCAGATAAAACTCAGACCCCTGATAGATGAAGTGCTCTCAGAAGCGCCAGCCCACAGCTTGGGGGGGGGTTCAGTGGGGCTGTGATTGCTGCAGGTCCTGCTTGTGACCTGCTGTTGTTGTGTCAGGCCATGGACAGACCCCCAAAGAGTGGACCCAAAGGTGAACCACAAATCCTTGTGCCACAGTCGAGTACCTGTTTCTTGGGAGAAATCCCTTGTTCTGTGTCTGGCCCCTGGGAAGCGAAGCTGGGAGCTGCATCCTGCTCCCATGGCGGAGCATGGGAATTGAGACCTGCCAGCTTGTTTCACTGGTGGGGGAACTGCATGGGAGAATGGGGGGATTAGCAGCAGATGGACCATAACCTCATTGCAGATGCAGGTAGAGGGATGCCTGAGGTCCCCCTGTGTTTTGGGGATGCTGCACACATCCCAGCAGGGCTTTCGGGAGGGACCAGCCGTGCAGTGGGGTCTCAGTGGTGCTGATGGTGTCTGTCTCTACAGCCGGCTGCACCTTTGAGGAGGATGGAGACCTGAACCAGTGCGAGTACAGCCATGGCGAGGACGATGACTTCGGGTGGGAGCTCATCCGCAGCTACATGGTGCCACATCTGACGGCTGACCTGCCCCACGGTGAGTCCTGGTCCCCCTCCGTGCCCCAGGGTCCTATGCCCCATGCCCACCCCGTGGCTGCTCCTGGTTTAATCCCTGCAGTGGTTTAGCCTTGACTTGTCCTTGGTTGTGATGAGCTGTGTCAGTCCTCAGCAGGATGCTGCGTAGCCCTTGGGGACAGGGGATGTGGGTCACTGCCGCTGGGGTGTAACAGCGCAGTACCCGGAGCACCGCGTTCAGCTTTGGGGGCCTCAGCACGAGGGACGCAGAGCTGTTGGTGCGAGTCCAGAGGAGGCCATGGAGATGCTGCGAGGGCCGGAGCAGCTCTGCTCTGGGGGCTCGTGCTGCTTTCACTGGCTCGTGAGAGATTCCCATCTCTGGAGGTGTGGAAAGGAGGACAAAATGTGTTTCTGGCTTTTGCGAGTGCGGGAAAGGCTGCGGCTGCGAGTTGGAGGCATCTGAAGGCTCAGGAGCTGCAAGGAGGAAAATGCAAATGGACTCTTTTCTTTTCTCTTTTTCATCTCATTGCTTTTCAACCAGTTTTTGTTATTTCTGGGTCCAGGCGGGGGGAGCAGAGCCATGGGGGGAGCTGCCTTTCTCCCATGAGGTGGGCATCATGCCTGGGTGGCATTTGGGGCTTTGCTTACTCTTCGTTCCTCACTGTGATCCCGTTGTGTTGGTGCCCGTTTGCTCTAAGAGATGCCCTGGGCTCGAGATGCTCCTCGGGTCTGGGTCTGCCTGGTCCCAGCGCTCTGGCTCCTGTCCAGCCTGGAGGCGAGCAGGTCCCATGCTGCTGATGGGGAGAGCCGGTGTAGAACTTGAGAGTAAAGATGACTTTTTTCCTCATTAAAACATTAACTGCTTAATAGAAAACTCTTTTCTGCTCCACCGACCTGCCTCCAGCTGTTTATCTTGTGCCTTGTTCATGCCAGGGCTTAATTTGGCTTTTCCCCTCCACTACCCTTCCTCTTCCTTCACCTTCTCCTCTTTCCATTGCCTTTTCCTTTCTTGCCTGTGCTGGTGCAGGGTGAGGGGGAACAGCCCTTACTTTGCTTCTAGGACTGCTCCTCCCTTGATGATTTCCCAGATAATTGCTTTAAATGGAACTATCCTAATTCCTGTGTGTCCTGGGGGAGGTTTCCCAGGGCTGTGAGGAGGGAATCAGAGCTGAGGACTGAGGTGGCTCATGATGGAGAGTCTGAAATGTGTAATTAGTTGGGTTTTCTGCTTGGTTTTCTGCTGTAATTTAAGAGCACACAAACTGCCTGAGTTCAAAGCCTGGGGGATGGAAGGGTTGGGTGGAAAGGGGCGGCATGAGGAAATAACCATGGTTTTGAGGGTTTAAATGAATGCAATTTAACTCGATGTGAATGTGACCATCCCAGGTTGGATGCTGGAAGCATGGAGCATTGCAGGCTCCAGCCGCAGGGAAGGGCACCCATCCCTGATGCTGATTGGCAGTGACACCCAAAGGGATGCTCATCCCGATAGCTCTCCTGATACCAGGCAGGGACTGTCTGCTCCTGGTCCTGGGGCACTCAGTGGGTGCAGGAACCCTGTTTTGGTGCCGCTTCACCCTGGTGTGGGTAAAGGCTCCTGCAGCCTTATCTCAAGCTGGTCCCCCCCCAGCAGCTTGGTGGATGAGGCGTATTTCGCATCCCTGGGCCTCTCCAGGGAGCACTTTCCAAAGGAGTCTCGTGGTCTTAGATTAAAATGAGTTTTTCTTGGAGATCAGCCAGTTTCAAGGAGCGTAGGATTTATTGGAGCGGATGCTGGCTGCCGGCCACCTGCCTCTACCTTTCCATCCCTCTTGCTTTTTGCTTTCTTCTTTGGTTATGGGGCTTTTACCCCTTTTCTTGCCTTCTGGACTTGTCTCTCTTATATCCATAGACAATGGATGGGTGTCTCCCACATTGCAATTGTGATGGTTTCATCCTTTGAAGTGATTTAGTGGTTGTTTCAGCAAGGAGCAGCTGCAAGGAGCCAGGTAAAGCAGGCAAATGAGGCTGCACCACCACTGCATCTGCACCAAAATAACTCTCCCTGGGTCCTTTGGGTGCATTTTGCTCCTGCTCTCCTCCAAGCATCACTTCTGTGTGCCAGGCTGATCCATACCTGCCTTCAGGTTGATGTGGGGCTATGCAATATCTACCCTTGTGAAAGCGCTGCTCATCCCTGCAGAGATCCAGGGTGTCCCTTGGAGGACAAGGATGCCCTATGGAGCTCCAGGTTCTTCCCTGGAGGTGCAGGAACCTTTTCTTGCTGCTGATTGAATTCACATGTGGAAATCCAGAGGAGATGAGTTGGATTGGGAGAAACTGGCAGAAAGCCTCAGGGCAGGCTGTGACCAAGCCCTTATCCCCATCCCAATGAGCTCTGCTGTCCCTCCATCCCCTCCGAGGAGTCATTCCTTCGGCCAATAGCTCCAGCATCACTTCCCAACCAGCTCCTGCTGCATAACCCATAAAACCTTGGCAAATTCAGCTTCATTCTTGGCTCCGAGAGGGGAATTACTGCGGTCTGTGGCTCTTGGTGCTGGGGCTCCTCTGGGAGATGGGGCTTGGTGCACAAGTGGGAAGCAGATACCCCATTCCCATGGCACACTGAGAAGAAGCCAGCACAGGAGGAGGCACTGCTGGGCTTCATCTTGCGCTGGGATTGCCTGGAGCAGATGCTGCAGGGCTCAGACCTGCTCCCCTGGCACCCCTTGGCTGACAGAGCCACCCTCTGCCTGTCAGCCTGTCTTCTGCTGCTCCTAATGGCAACAGGAGTATCGTTTGGGATTGTGGTTTTATCTCTCTATAGTTTTGGAGGAGGAAGAACTCGTTGAGGCAGGGCCAGGCTCCTCTTCCTGCTTTGGGTTTTTCCTAGAGGGATGCAGGCAGGACCCGTGGGAAGGGCGAGGTGATGGTTCAAGCTCAGCATTGAGCCTGAAGCTGGAGAGGAGATCCTTTGGAACTCATTTATCATGGCCAAGATTATTGGAGGTTATCCTCAAAGACCTGATTTGAATCCCAAGGAAAAGCTGATGATCCCACAAGTGGGAAAATCCAGCTGGAGACCCCGTGTGAGGACGTGCAGGGAGGGGTGTACCAGGCTTTCTGTTCACAGCCCCCCTGGGCTTATTTTGCAGCTCAACCCTCATCGTCATTGACTTCTGCTTCGCAAATTGATGGTTTTTCCTTAGGGAACATTGCTGGGACTTGTTTCTCTTTTCATTTGCTTGATTGAGATGTTATTTAGTGCTTTTTGAGTCTTTTTCTCTTTCTCCACAGGGCACTTGGGCTCTTCTCTAAAAGCACACCTGAAAACTGCATTAACTCGTTGGTGCAGCTGAGCTGGGGGGGATGCAGAGGGGCTGACTTGTTACTTGTGGGGATGAAGGGGGGCGACAGCTCCCTCGCACCTGCATCTTCATTCAAACTGAGCTCAGTTGAGGATCAGAGGAAGGCTTTAAGGAGCGAAGCACACGTTGATGTGTGCTGAATCCCATCCTTCGGTTTGAAGTCTCAAGCGGGGAACACCCTGGGGCTGTTTCTACAGCTCCCATTTCGTGGGAGGTTTGGGAAGGATTTTCCCCCGTCATGATTTGTGGAGCAGATTTTTGCTGGCAATGCCAACATAGGGATAGGGCTCGGAAACAGCCTCAGCAGTGATTGTGCAGCAGTCCCCAAGGGGCTGGGAGCGTTCCTGCCTGGTCCTCCCTGGCTCTGGGCTGCAGCAGGGCTGGGACACCCCATTGCTGCTGGGGGGAGCACCCAGGCAGGGCTCTGCTGCCCTTTCATTGGGGTGCATTAAACAAAGCAACCAAACCCCTTCACTGCACCGGGAACAATCCCAGGGGCTGACAGTGGGGTTTGGAATTCCCAGCTGCCTCTCTGCAAGGAGGATTTGTCTGGGCCATGGGATGCTCCTGTGGAGGATGCAGCGCCTCAGCACTGGTACCTCTGCTTCTCCTGCAGTAAACCAACCCCAACCCCTACCCTGGCTTGAAGCTGGAACAGTTGTTTATGGTGGAGGAGGATATAATTAGCACAGAAGTGAGTGGTGGGATCCTCCTTTTTCCAATGCAGCAGCACTGGGAAGAAAAGTAAGGGGGGAAAACAGTGTGGGGAAGCCCTGCCAGCTGCGTGGTGTCTGGGTGGATCGCCAGCCACGTGTGTCCGTGCTGACCTTAAAGAACTTTCTCACGTCTTCTCAAATAGCTCATCAGTGGTTTAATTTTAGCCTTGGTCTCTCTGTGTTGGACTTCTGGTGTGTTGGTTGTGAAGGGAGGGCAGGAGGAAGGGTCTGTGTGTGTTAGGTTTGTGTTGGAAGGGACCTTAAAGCTCCTCCAGCTCCAACCCCTGCACGGGCAGGGGCACCTTCCATAGAGCAGTTGCTCCAAGCCCCTGTGTCCAACCTGGCCTTGAGCACTGCAGGGATGGGGCAGCCACAG
>JANRGW010024202.1:0-14637 GCA_024733675.1 Psilopsiagon aymara
CCTGCTCCCAGCACCTTCACCCCCCAACAGCTTTATAGCCCGGCCCCACCTCCCCCCCAGCCTCTCACACATGCCCTGCTCAGCTCCCTCGGCCTGGCTGCCTCCCTCGGTTGAAAAAGATGGGAGTGAAGCAAGGAAAAAGAGAGGAAAATCCCAAAGGAAAAGTGCTTCCTGCCACTGCTAGAGGCTCCGGACTGCTCTTCACCAAAGCTCGGCTGCATGGAGATCTACAGCAGAAGCATGCACAGACCGGCATGGCAGAGTGAGTCCTCTAGTCACTACATTTCTCTATGCGTATAAAGCACGTGCATACACAGACAAGCACACACATCGCAGCTGGGTCTGCAATGCCTGCTGGCCAGAAACACAATGCTCCCCCTCTGCTCTTGCAGACTTACTTTCTGTAGCCCCGTTTCAGCCATGAGGCTGACAGAAGATGGCCAACAGCCAAAGGGAAAAATACCTTCCCCGACCAGAGACAGCCAGGACAGTCAGCCACAAAGGCTTCCTCCTGCCCTTGGCTGCAGCAGAGGATCTCCCATCTGTTCGGTGGACAGTTGCAGTGCAGCACACAGCACTTCTAAACATCTCTTAAACGCTTAAAATCCATAATTAATGATTTGGAGGACTCAAGTACCACGTCCCTTACTTGCCATTACTTGTGGAGAAAAGGAACAATAGTTCTGCTGGTTTTAAACACCTGGAATTGTATGTTTTCAGATTTACCAGAGAACTATGAATCAGGTCCACTTTTCACAAAGAAGCAGATCTGATTTCACCCTTTAAAGGCCACGTCTCCATTCCCTTGCTTCTCCTTTTAACAGGGAAATAAAGAACTCTTCAAATCAAATTCCTTCCAGTATTTCCTTCCTGTCTGGCTTTCTTGCATCCTCTTGTAGAGTGCAGAAAGCACTGCTGGTTTAGATCATTTTTAAAGGAGTGTAAAAGCCTCAGCAAAGCAAGCACACCACTCTGGACCCAGCAGTGGGATATTGCTTTGAAAAGGCATCAACATCAAGCCCTCAGGGAGGTGGCAGGGAGAGCAGCTCACAAACTCCCACCACCCCACATCTGCCCTCAGCTGAGATAGGCCCTGTCGCACACACCACTTTTCCTCCCTGACATCTCCTTGCCTTCTCTACCCAGGACAGGACAATCTGATGGTTATTCCCCCTCTTTGGAGTCTCCAACAACTTTCAAAACAAAGCAGAATAGCCAAAAACCTCATCCAACACCCTCCCACCCCTGAGGTTAGAGCTAAGGAGCTGTGTCAGCACCTGCAGTGCCAGCTGAGTTGAGTGACCACATATGATCATCATTGTTAACCCAAACACATGGCTTGGAGTCATTACTTCCACAAAAGCCTGCCCAGATGCTTTATTGGTCACAGCTGTTGGCAACATGGCCCTGGCAACTGGGGCTCAACTGTTGTTCTGTGATGGATTGTGGATGAAATTGTGACTGTAATTACCAGGCCAAGCCTTGCACAATGAGCCCGCTGCCAGCACCAGCCTGGGTAGGGTCAGGCAGCACAGGCAGCTTAAAACCTGGAGTCAAATGACTGAGACTCTGCTGTAGGAAACCTTGGGTTGAGTCTGAAAAAGGGGAATGTGCCCCGAAAGGGAGTGAGGAGGCAAAAGGGGCACCCGTATGTCGCTAGCCACCACCCACTGCAAAGGGACACCGGTTCAAGCAATTGAAATCTTGGCTGGGGTGTGTGCTGGAATGGTGTGTGAATGCTCGGGCAGCAGTTTCTCCCTAACAATTCTCATGACTCCATTCAATGAATGTTACAGTCTGCATCATCTGCTGCTCTGGATCTAATTTCAGACTGAAATGGTGCAGCTGGTAACTAGCGTTACAGTACATGCTGACAGTATTAAGTGCATTACATCAGTGTCTGCAAGGAATGTCTTTGCTGAGCTGGCATGACCCTCCCTTATGGATTTGCTTTGTGCAATAGCCTTAACATTTGGCTTAGCTTCATATAGTCCTGGCCCCAGAGTTCTTGAAATCTGCTTGGTTGTACTGTCAGGAATGCACCTCAAGCTCTCCTCTCAAGCAGAACAGGACTGGTGTCCCCATGGCAGGTTAGTACAAGGACTGGGCCCACTGCATTTGAACCTGGTCCCTTTCGCTTTGCTGTAGCTCCAGGAATGGAGCCTGGCATCTTAATATGGAGTTTGATTCTTTAAAAGCTAGGGAGTAACATGAATGATCCCACCTCTTATAACAGAGGATGCTGGAAATAATAGTCCATATGTCAGCTGGGAGCACTTGGGAATGATGATGCTGTATACATACTTGCTATATACATACTTCTGTGTACACGCTTCTTTGCACAACTTACAGCAGGAAAATGAAAATGCCTCTCCCCTCAGGCAGTCTCAAATGCCAGATGACTTTGCAACCACAGAAAGAATACCATGGGACCAAGAGGCGCATTTCTTAATTCCTTCTTCCATTTCTTCCATTCCATTCCTCAACATACATCAGCTCTGACCAAAACAGTTTAGAAAATGACTGAAATCAGGTCTATTGTTCCGTATCTAGCTGAACCTGTGCTCCTGTTTCCCTGGAAAAAAAAAACAGGAAGCCTGAAGGAGGGGTGGATCTTCCCTAAAGCCTTGCCTTCCCAACCCCACCAGCCAGTGCTTCCTTTAAGCTCCTAAGAGAGACAGCAATAATTGGGACTAGTGAGGCAGGTTTTGTCCTCTCTCAAGGCCTTTGTGGTTGCCCAGGTTCAGCATTGATCTACCAAGGGATTTCTTAGAGAAAGTAGGACCCAGCCCTATCCACAACAGTGATTTTGAAGCTTTAATTCTAGCACACACCTTCAACCACTGCACAAAGCAACCTCAGGAGAACTTCAGAAATTTCACACTACATTCATGACAGAACCAAGTGTTGTGTATATTATTGTCGTATGTCCTGGGCTCAGGACTTACACCATGACACCATACCCACTTCAGGCCACATGAAGGGTTTTATTGGTGTTTTTTCACCAGTCCATTCTCACATCAGAAAGAACTGCTCTCAGTCCACAGATGTTACTGTCCCACTCTTGTAGCAGGGCAGCTGTAAGAGTTCTCCAGAAATCCCACCGAACCTGAAGGCTCCATCTCCACGGCTGAAGGGCATTCAAGCACCTGGGGCCATTTGGTTTCTGCAGTAGTTCCAGATTTCTGAGGCAGCTCATGACTCCACTGGTGTTGATGCAAAAGCAGCTGTCTCGTTATCAGTTCTTTCCATTGGTGTTTGAAAATAATTTTCCGCCCCCATATAAACAACACCAAACTGCGCCTTTGTAACTGTCAGGACTGGGTTTTCAGGTTTAAGAATAAGTTGTGGATCTTCTAAATGGGAAACATCTACTGCACCTTCCTGACGGTCACGAGCGCGTTTCACATGGCAGGCTGGGTGAAATGATCCCTCTTCTGGGAGACCACAACAAACATCTAAAAGCTAAAATTAGTCCAGATGAGCAAGGTGAGCTCTGGGCTGCCAGGTCCATTTCCCACCAAAGGAACTGAGAGGGATTAGGGTGGGAGGTTTCCCACAGGCTTCCTGCACACAACTCTCTGCCACAGGGGCCAGCAAAAGCAAAGCAAGAACACAGCGAGTAGAGCACAACCCCAGCGGCTCTTTGCAGGGCAGACTGTCACTGTTAGTGTTCCATAGATCAGTCAACACATCTTTTTGTGTAACTTATTTCATAGCAGCCTTCCAGTATCTGAAGGGGGCCTATAAGGATACCAGGGGACTCTTCATCAGGGTCTGTAGTGACAGGACAAAGGGTAATGGGGTAAAACAGGGTAAGTTCAGGTAAGATATAAGAAAGAAGTTCTTTACTGTGAGGGTGGTGAGACACTGGAACAGGCTGCCCGAAGAAGTGGCAAATGCTGCATTCCTGGCAGTGTTTGAGGCCAGGTTGGTGAGAGCCTTAGGCAACATGCTCTAGTGTGAGGCATCCAGGGGCTGGAACTAGATTATCTTAAGGTCCTTTCCAACCCCAACTATTCTATGATTCTTTGCAACAGAAGCCTGTAACAGCTTTTTAAATACTCCTTCAGGAAAAACTAGTACTTGAAAAAAATGAGATTTTTTTGCTTTTAAAAATATTATGGGCTCTTTTTTTTCTAATACAGAAAGGAAATTCAACAAAATAATTTACAACTGGCTATAAATAGGCAAGATAAAAATGACACAGGGAAATACACGTGGGAACCATCCCTGTGTATTTTAAAGCAGTAGTAATTAAATGCTTGGCTAACAGATCAAATCACAAGAACCCCGTTGCAGTGTGAAGCTGAAAACCCAAGCTCCACACCCTCCTCTTCCTCCTCAACCATGGAAACAGCTTGGCATGAAAGAACACACATCTTTCTCTATGCTGTTGCTGAAGGCACTGTACTCTCCTCTGATACAATTACCTCTGCTCCTCCTTGGTTCAGCCATATTGTGGATGGAGTTTTATTCACCAGTCTTTTTTTTGGCCTGCATTTTGAAAAAATACATTTTGTACAATTTGCTGAACAAAAGTATATCTTTGTCTGAAATCACTTATTTGCTTCATTGAAAATGCAGAATATTTAAACAAGATCTGCATAATGAAGTACCAGAAATTATAAACAAAGCTGAAATTCAGGTCACTCGCTCTTTAGGATGCCTTCACTGTTAAGCAAATCCTGACAGGAGTTAGATTTACACACAGGCAGAAGATCACCTGAAATTGTCTATATGCCTTCTACTGTCAAATTAAGACCTCCAAATATAAATTAAGAACACAAATAAATGGATGTTTCATAGTCAGCTGTAAATTAATGCGAAATACCCCAAAACCTCTCTTCATCAGCAAGACACATCATTAGCCATGACTGTAACAAGTGTTTATGTGCTGGGATTTCCAATAGCACACTCCAGAGGCATCTCTGTTTCCAGACCCAACAGTTCCCCCTCTCATTCAGCATTTACTCATGTATTTTACTGCTCCCTCCCTTGTCAGCTTTGGAAACCCATCAGGTTCTGTTCCAATTTCCAGGACAAAGGAAGCTATTGTCCTTTCCTGCTGCCACCTGAAATTCAGACTGCACAGCATGCAAAGGTGGGAGCTTTTCACTATAGCAATAGGGCACCAGTGCTTCTGCTCCCAAGGCTCCAAAACCCAAACCATGTATGTATGGAGCAGAGTTCCTTCTCAAGAGAGCAGCAGAATCAAGTACTTCTAAGTTCAGGAAGCCTGTGGTCAACAGGAAAATGCTGACAAGCTGCAGTGAAATCTCTGACCACCAGCAGCGTAAGCTCTGACCCTGGAGGCAGAGAAAGCAGAACGCCACCTGTGCAATCAGTTACTCAGTGGCTGGCTTCATTGTCCTGCAGCCCAAGTAAAGAGAAACGTTTTAATGTCAGCACTTGACCCTTTGCTGAACTGTGCTGTGCATTCCAGCTTATCAGTTGTGTTATTGTAAGCCTCCAGCAGGGCCAAAGAATCCCAAGAAAAGAGGAGACTGTTATGAGGGCACCTAGCCTTTCCTGAACTCCACCGTGGTGCCCCAACACTTTCATCTCTTGTTACGCCAGGACAGAATGGGAGAAACAAGACTACGAATTCCTACAACATGTACCTGAACAACAGAACTTTTGAGAAGTGCCCTGAACTCCTAAAATGTGTTTCAGGAAAAAGCTGGCAGATGAGGGAGCTCCAAGCCCTGTACCAAAGCACAACTGTCCTGGGTTCAGCAGTAGCAGTCATTTTTCTCCTAGTAACTGGTGCAGTGCTGTTTTTGACTTTCAGCCTGGGAACAGCGCTGGTAACACCGATGTTTTCAGTTGCTGCTCAGTAATTTACTTCGACCAAGGACTTTCGGAGCCTCATGCTCTGCCAGGGAGGAGGGGAAGCCGTGAGGAAACAAGAGACAGGACACCTGACCCGAACTGACCAAAGAGATATTCCACACTAGAGCACGCCATGCCCAGTATGGGAAGCCTGTCCTTACCGTGTTTTGTCGCTGCAAACTTTAAATCTGGAAATACTGACTGGGGGGCATTTTCTAAGTATTTTACATGTCATAAAAACTTGTGGAACAGGTTTCAGTTACAAGTTACACTTGTCTTCCAAATCCACCTGCTTGTTAGTTTCAGTACAGTGCTCCTGAAGGATTTTTACCAGCAAGGCCTTAGAAAAATTACCTAAAGCAGACAGAACTCCAACATCCAGAGAGCCTTCAGCATTTGGTTATCACCAGGATGGAAGCTCTTACCATCAAACCACAAGCCAGCACTCCTCTTACCATCCAGGAGAGAAGGTTTTGGTGTCACACACATTGCTACAGCAACAGTGCTAGGCACAAGGAGGCCATGGAACACATGTAAGACAGCCCATCTTAGCAAGAAAGTGGGCTTAGAACTGAGTGGGGTAACCACATTGCACCCCACCCCAGGCTGGGGCATGAAGGAACCACAGCTCCAGTCATGTTGCGACTCTGCTTCAAGCTTTTTCTGGCACAGAAAGCATACCCCTCTGCAGTCTGACACCCCCCCCCCGTGAAACAGTTCTGGACATTCTAGAACACAGAATGACAAATGTGGAAGACATACCACACATTTAAATGAAATGTGGGCTCAAATTCTTTTGTTAAGTACAATGAAGCAGTTGCTCTGGTCACCAAGAGCTTAATCAATCTTTGACACACACTGGGCACATTAAGGCACTGGAAACTCTGGGAATGAAGGTCTGGCGGTTTTTTTTCACCCCCAAAAAACTCAAGTAGAGCTTTCAAACATAGACTCTGAGTAAAATGCAAGAGGCCTCCATTTCCTCTCAGTTCCTACAGCATTTTCCTCTCAAGAGTAATTTGATCCAAAGCAGGAGTGGCCTAACCACCACAGAAAAATTTCAAGCAGAGCATCTGAGGATCTAACCAAAAAACCAAACAGCCCAAAAACAACAAATTCACCCAGAAGCCTTTGCAGATGTTAAGCCTTTGAAAATAGGTTAAGCAGTAGTAGTGAAGTACTTCATTTTCCTATCCAGTCCCTTTATTTTTAAAGAAAAACTTGGCATTAATTGTAAGCATGTGAGCGTATCAAAATGTAAGCTGACGCACAAAAAACATCCAAGTTGAAGAGCACACATACGCCATCAAGCAAGTGCCAGTATATTCACTCCCCAGTATGCATGAAGCTCAAATGAGGCCTCCCCACCCTCAGAGCAGCGCTGCTCCAACAGCTTTTAGTATGCAGCAAGCCGCAGTTTCAGATACCTGCAGGACACCACTGCAATCAGATGCAACTGGCTTTTTAACCTTATTACAACAAAAGAAACCCAAACCCCAATACACCTGTCGTATGTAAATCACATGAAAGAGACAAGGAACAAGGAAACTGAACCACTACCTGTCAAGAAAACCAGGCAGGATGCCTAGAACCTGCCACCACCCCTTCCCTCCTCAGATTCACTTAACTTAAGCTTGTAAATACCCAGGGCACTGAAGGGCATTTAACCTGCAAGAAACAGCTGGTAGGGAAAGTTGCCAGAATTAACAACTCCATTTCCTGTCACTATTTCTCCTCTGGAGACAGTGGCAGATGTAAAGACACACAACCCAGTTGTTTTTTGAAAGCCTGTGCGCTATGTAGTGTCCAGCATGAGATACCATCACTTCAGTACAAGTAGCTGCCAGGCCTGTAGCAGCCTGGCTCCACATGCAGTACCACTGAGAAGCTGTTGGAGTATCAATTACAAGGTAAACCAAACTTGAGGCAAACTATCAGTTCTTCACAGACTAAAACATGCTTAATGTATGTTGAGAACTGCTGAACTTTCCTGTAGCACCCACTTCCAGTGGCACTGCAGCATTACAGATTTAACTCCCACTTTTAACAGACAAGTCTGCGACATAATTCATTCTTAACACTTTTATTCTTACAGTTCTAGGTTTGAACTGTACATGCAGAGTTGCATAAGTCACAATAGAGATTTACAGTGGATTCTATTCTATGGTAGAGTGCAATCCAGAATCCTGAACAGTATAAAAAACAACTTTAAACATCAAGACCTTGTTAGGAGCAAAAGGGTTAAAGCTTCCCCAAGTATTTCAGCTCTCCTAGATACCTAGTTACTAGGTACTGCATGTTATGTTTAGAGTTGAAGAGCTGTGTAACACAAAAACTTTGAACATCCTGGTGCCATTCTGTCTTTGTTACCTCTTTCCCACATTTCCGGCAATTAAGAATAAGTCAAAAACCCTGCCACCTGCAATCAGCTCATAGACACAAAAAATAACTACTCCTTACTTGCCTGTTTAGGGTTGTACAGTGTTAAAACAAAATATTCCCTCAATGGCATTTGTATCTCACATCAGCTGAAAAAGCAATGTAACAAAAATAAAGGTATAACATCTTTGAAAATAAATATAAGAGGGAATGCAGACAAAGTGTCTAAGATTTTCTTTTTTTGGCAGGTAACATTCATAATATACAAAATATAACTTATTCGTATTAGCCAAGGAAACATTCACGACTTCCTGCAAACTGATTTAATCCACCTCCTCCATGCGTGATGTGTCATCATCTCCTTCGAGAGGTGGCATCTCCTCGGTAACTGCTGGACTAGCTTCTTCTGCAGCAGTATCATCTTCATCAATGCCTGTACAGAAGAAAACATACACAATAAATGTTAGCTAAGGTCAAGATGCAAATACTTTTTCCTTTACACAATTTAAGCTAGTTAGAGGGCACCCCCTTTCCCACAAGCATCAAAATGATCTCTAGACAGCCAGTGCCCTCTCCAAAAGCCCAGCATTCACTGGAGACAAGATACATGCGTAACTTACCCAGGCCAAGTTTAATCATCCTGTAAATACGGTTGGCATGTGTCTGAGGATCTTCTAAGCTGAAGCCAGAAGACAGCAGTGCTGTCTCATACAGCAAAATAACAAGATCCTTCACAGACTTGTCATTCTTATCAGCCTCTGCCTTTTGCCTCAGAGTTTCAATGATGGAATGATCAGGATTAATCTCCAGGTGCTTCTTTGCTGCCATGTATCCCATTGTGGAATTGTCTCGTAATGCCTGCGCCTTCATGATCCTCTCCATGTTGGCAGTCCAGCCGTATGTACTTGTTACAATGCAACATGGAGAAGTAACTAAACGGTTAGACACAACCACCTGGAAAAGTGCATACAAAGCACACATTCGTAATTTAGTATTTGGACATACTTACTATCCTCCCGATTTAACTAACGTTCAACTACAAAATGCTGGTGCAGGCCATGTAAGACCGAAGATTCATGGGACAAAGCAGAATGTGCTATACCAATTAAACAGAATCACCTAGCTTCGCTAAAAAAAGACACATTTTGTAATACCACATCTTGCATAGATTGCTCTCCTTCACAAGAGGAATTGTAACATTATTTGAGCCTTCACTGCCAAGAACATTGAACTCACTACACATGAACAAACCAAATACTGGTTATTACCTTTTCCACTTTCTTTTCAAGGATGTCTTTCATTATTTTGCAGAGATTTTCAAACTTGGCTTTCTTCTCCTCCTGCTTCTTTTTCTCTTCCTCATCCTCTGGAAGCTCCAAACCCTCTTTTGTTACAGAAACAAGGGTCTTGCCTTCAAATTCCTTCAGCTGCTGCACACAGTACTCATCAATAGGTTCAATCATATAGATCACTTCCAGGCCATGCTTGCGAAGACGCTCCACAAAAGCAGAGTTAGCCACCTGATCTTTTGTCTCACCTGCACACAATGAGAAAATCAGAGTCATGGTCTGAGCCTCAACATTGTAACATAAAGCTTATTCTCTAGAGCCTATGCTGCATTATCATGTGATGCCCAAGACCAGAGAAAAAGGGGGACAGAAAACCAGTATCACAAGCTACTGCAAGATTAGGCTCGCCTGTAGAGACCCAAGCCTTTCAGACACCAACAGCCTGTAATACACTTCTTCCCAGTTTGGAAGTCAACAGAATTTCCTAGAATGCCAGGCAGAAGTGTTACCAATTTCTCTCAAGGAATAATCTGAGGAGCCCTGTACAGCATTCACTTTGAAAAAAAGTATTAGTATCTGATGTCTGAATAGTTAAGCGAGTTTAACATTAGATCTTAAAAATTCAGATTCCTGGCTGTTAACTGCTAAAGCCTGAACAAAGTGATCTTAAAGCCACCATGAAGATTCTGACACATACTTCAGAAAGTATGATTGCAAGTAAAAGTGTAAATTAGCTCTACAAAGAGCATTATTATTATCTCTAGCTAGTTCTCCTGTCCTCATGGACATAGCACTGTATTTAACAATCCACTGACTACCAAGAAAAGTAAAGCATGTCCTGCAAAAAGAGGTGCCATCCATTTTTTTTTTTTGTTTTCCACTCCCACAGGGTAACAATTTGTTACCAACTCACCAGTGATGTAGTAGACATGCTTCTGGTTTTCCTTCATCCGAGTGCAGTAGTCCTTCAGAGAAACCATTTCATCACCAGATGCAGATGTGTAATACCTCAGCAATTCTGACAGCTTCTTGCGGTTCTGGGAGTCTTCATGTATACCAAGCTACACAAGTAATAAAAAGCAGTGATTCTTTCAAACAAACACTAAACTGTGCTGGTTAGCAATTAACTAACATGTAACAGTATTACAAAACAAAAGAACTACTACAAACCTTGATATTCTTGGAGAACTGCTCATAGAACTTCTTGTAATTCTCCTTATCCTCAGCCAACTCAGTGAAGAGTTCCAAACACTTCTTCACCAAGTTCTTCCGGATCACTTTGAGGATCTTGCTCTGCTGCAGCATTTCACGAGAAATATTCAGAGGTAAATCCTCGGAGTCCACCACACCTCTCATGAAATCTGGAAGAGTCCAGTGTTACAGTGAGAAATGACCACTGTAAACAATGAGTGTTATAGGTCTCAAAGAATCCAGAATTAACTGTCACCACCTTAGTGACTCTGTACTTATAAAATAATGAATTGGCTTCTACAGTTTTAGCACACACCAAACAGTACTTTCAACTCCTACCAGGAAAACAAACAGCAAACCTAACACTTTCCACAAAAGTATACTCACTCAGATATTCAGGGATCAGCTCCTCACAGTTGTCCATGATGAAAACTCTGCGTACATACAGCTTGATATTGTTTTTCTTCTTCCTGTTTTCGAACAGATCAAAAGGCGCACGCCGTGGGACAAAGAGGAGAGCTCTGAATTCCAGCTGCCCTTCCACAGAGAAATGCTGCAAAGAAACAACATTTTATAATCAAGTTGCATTGCTCTTACTTACATGACCATTTAACAACTCTTTCAAATGCAAAAAGTGAGAACAGTAACCATTGGATAACACAAAAAAATGACAATAGATGAAACATGGGTCATGAACAAGCACTGTCTCCTGTCAGACATATCAAAGTCCTCTATTATTGTTGCCAAACAAATTTGAAGACACACTCAGTTCCATACACTACGTATGCTGAGTTTCAGGAAGCAGCTGTATTGTTACAGCACTTCTCACTACAGACCGAGAAAAACGCCACTCACTCATCCCCTCTAGCCATGGGCCTTTTCAAAAGTGAGCTATAAATCCAAGTAACTCCACTTGCAGTTATCTGAAATCTACTCTGAAGTTTTTCAATTGAACTTGGTAACAACTAAGATACAAACTAGAAAGCCAATGTAAGTGTTACTTAACATGTACTTGATCAAGGTTGTGAACACAGCCTTAACAGTAGCCAAAACAGTTGTAGCACAAGGTCTCACCCTCACATACTACACTCCAGATGCAAAGCAGCCTATCAGAGTAAAATGTGAGACAATGCATCAGCATCACAGTTCGGTAGCATTTTCAGTGATCTTCAAGATGTAGTGACAAATAGAATTGTACCTCAAGGCTGACAAGGACTTACTTTGACAGCCAAGTGGTCTTCCCAGTCATTTGTTAGACTCTTGTAGAATTCCCCATATTCTTCATTGGTTATGTCATCTGGATTCCTGGTCCAAATAGGCTTGGTCTTGTTCAGCTCCTCATGGTCAATATACTTTTCCTTGATCTTCTTTTTCTTTTTCTTGTCTCCGTCCTTCTTTTCCTCTTCTTCGTCAGAACCAACATCCTCTATCTCCGGTTTATCTTCTGTCTTCTCCTCTTTCTCTTCTTTTTCCTCTTCCTTTTCCTCAGCCTCATCATCACTCACTTCCTTATCACGTTCCTTCTCCACCTACAATGAAATTACTAATTTACTGAAGAAACCCAGAAGTTCTATTACCATCAGCCCTGAACTATCCCTTGTAGTCTCAAAACTAGGAACTAACATGGTATTAAATTTCCCTCCCACATTCAACTGGAAACTTGCATTCTAGGCACCAGAATAAACAACATTTTAGTTTCCACATAACTGTGTAAGAAGTAATTCAAGCTATTTAGTTTCATCACACTCCATTACCACTACTACTACCACCAAGGTAGAGTTAGCTTCTCAGTGATTTGGAGGCTGCTGAAGTACCAGCTTTGCAAAACATGTTCCAGTTCCGGGGTTTTTTTTGTTATTTGAACTTCATGAATCTCTAATTAATGATCCTGTAAAACAGGGTTGCATTATAGCAAAATTTAAAGGCTACATTCATGGAACATCTGTAATTCTGCCTTACAAACTATTCTCCCATTTCAAAAATTCACTTGCTGTAAGCTGGTGATACTTAAGCCTTCCAAGCAAGAATACATACAAACAGCGTAATAGGATAGCCGATGAACTGGGAATGCTTCTTCACGATTTCTTTGATTCGCCGTTCTTCCAAGTATTCAGTCTGATCTTCTTTCAGATGCAAAATGACTTTTGTGCCACGGCCCAAAGGTTCACCTAGAATGGAGTTTACGTGCTTTACTTGTGCAACACATCAAACACTCTAAAACACATTGCCCTTTGAATAGCCACTGCTCCTATCAGCAGATTTCTTCACCAGTGGAAAAATGTAACCACCTGTGTACAGAACAGCCTCACTGTACCCAGCATGTACTTCAATAAGTTCGCATAGTGTGGAATAGTTATAGAAATGGGACAGAATTTTCATATGGAAATTCATATGAAAAGCTTTCAATATTTAAGCCTTTATTATAATGCATCTTACTACAACTTACATACACATTCCCCTACGTACCAACCATTACTCTAACGGTAACAGGGGAACAGCTCCATCTGTGGCTTGATGTGACACACAACTAACTTTATTACCTATTTGATGCTGGTTTTGTCTTCTTCAACACACAAAGTATATAAATGACACAGAACTTCAGAAAGCTGCTTGAAAGAGAAATGTTTAACACTTACCATTATCAAGCCTGACAGTGAAAGATCCTCCAGCTGATGACTCCCAAGCATACTGCTCATCATCATTGTGCTTGGTGATAACTGTCACTTTCTCTGCAACCAGGTAAGCAGAGTAGAAGCCAACACCGAACTGGCCAATCATGGATATATCAGCCCCTGCCTGCAGTGCTTCCATGAACGCCTTGGTACCAGACTTGGCAATTGTACCAAGGTTGTTGACCAGGTCAGCTTTGGTCATCCCAATGCCTGTATCAACAATGGTCAGAGTGCGATCATGCTTGTTTGGAATCAGGTTGATTTTCAGGTCTTTTCCAGAATCCAGCTTGCTTGGGTCAGTCAGGCTCTCATATCTTATCTTGTCCAGAGCCTGCAAAAGGAGCAGCAAACTTTAGCATTCCCAGACTAAGAAAACCCAGTATCCCTACTGACATAAAGCAGGCTGGGAGCCTACACTTACATCTGATGAATTGGAAATCAGCTCCCTCAGAAAGATTTCCTTATTGGAGTAGAAAGTGTTGATAATCAGAGACATCAACTGAGCGATCTCAGCCTGGAAAGCAAAGGTCTCCACCTCCTCCTCCATTGGTTGGTCTTGAGTTTGCACTGCTTCCGGCATCTGTAAGGACAGAGCAAGTTGAAATACCATCCACAGCAGCTCGGTGCACAAAACCTTTTGCAAGCAGCAATAGCGTTCTATAGTAAACGCCTTTAACTGCTATTTCAAATACATCACCATGGTAACATCACGAAAAGCACCTAGGTCTCATTTCTCACCATCAAAAATCCAGGAATTTTGAGACAAACAGAAACTAACCACAAGATTTCAACTACAGACTTGTACCACTTTGGTGCATAGACTTTTCCCGTTTCTCCGGTAGTTTAAAAGTAACATGTAACTCTTACTTATTCAGATCTCGAGATACAAACATTATCCACACAATGTAAGCGCCAACGGCGTCCAGGCAAGCTAATTACCCCGTTCTACACAAAACATGAGAACTGGACCTGCTGTCTAGGCTACCCTCTAAATGAGGCAAAACTCAGGAACGCCAGACTCAACTCAAAACCGAGCACTTCGCCAACCACAACCCGACTTTAATCGTTACAGAATGAATCGAGTCCAAGTACACCACGGTAATCCGTAGCTATAACGCTAACAAAAAAAGAAACAGTAAGCCATAACACTGGGCTCTAACGCCGCGCGGCCCTTTAGCGATTCCGAGCCAAGCCCGCGAGCGGCAGGAGCCTCCCCCCGCGCCGAGGCGCAGCGCCCCCTGCAGGCCCTCGGCGGAACCATGAAAGGTTCT